>JAUDJI010000082.1:0-44147 GCA_037389245.1 Oryzias sinensis | reverse complement strand
GGCCTGTGCTTTCTTCGGGGGGGCGACGCTTTCTGGCTCCTCTCTCTCTGTGTGGGCTGGGTGGTGCCAGGCCTGGGGTGTCGGTGCCTCCGGGGGTGGGGCCCCTGGGCTGGTTGGACCTGGCCCCTTTGCTGGGGGGGGGAGGCTGGGGGACAGCTGTTTGACCACCGGGGGACAGTCTACCAGCTGTCCCCAACTTACCCCCTTCCTCATATAACGTCATATTAGGGTGAGGGGGTGGGGGGTTTATTCTGCGATGCGCCTTGGGGAGGGGCTGCTTGGCAGTGGCCTCCCTCCTATGGTTGCCGTATGGAATGGCCCCCCCTCTTTCGGTTTTATTTGCACCTTAGACATGTAGGGCCCTTGGTAGGGGGGGTGCTTGGACATCACTGCCAGCAAGCAGCACATGTCCTCCTAGCACCCTACCCGCCAATTTTAACCACACCTTAGACATTTAGGGCCCCTTGGTGGGGAGGGTGAGGGGACGTCACTGTGAGTAATCAGGAGATGTCCCCTTAGTGCCCTTTCCGCCAATTTTAACTGCACCCCCCTTAGTACACACACCCCTCCCCCCTCAATATATACATTCCAACATAAACACACACACATTCACTCACACACCCTCTCAAACACACATACACGCACACACATTTTGCAAGGAAGGTGGGACCTAGGACCATCTGTCCCCTACCCCTTCCCTGATGGGGGGTGCGGGCCCCTTGGCAACAGCGGCCGTGTCCCCTGGGTGCGGGCTTCCTGGGCCCGGCGGTGCTCTCTCCGCGCGGTGGGGGGGTTCACATTACATCTGATATAGTGTCACATAACACCCCTTGTGGGCCCCCTTTTTTCCCCGGGGTTCCCCCCTCCTGGGCGGGGGCGGCGGGCCCCTGCCCTGCTCCTCCCTGGATCAACCGTGGGGCGGGTGGGTGGCTGCCTGGAGTGCGGAGCGGGTCTCCCTTGGGGCTCCTGGCTCGTACCTGGGGTTGGGGCGGGGGGATGCCCGGAACTCCTGGGTGGTGATGGGGTGCTTGTCTTGGGCTGTGGGCGCCCTTCTCGGGTTGGCCCTGCGTTGGGCTCTTCCGGCGCGGTGGGGGGGCTGCTTTTCTGGTTGGGCTGGGGCGGCGCTCTCTTTCCGTCCGCGCCTCCCTGCTCTATGGCTCTGGGGGCCTCGCGGCGGTCTTGCTGGCCCCGGCCTGGGTGCCGGTCTTGGTCGCCCGGGGGGCGGTTGTTCCCTGCCTGTTCCCGTGTGGCGTTGGGGGGATTCCGGCTGCCGCTGCTGCTGCGGCAGGGGTCTTGGTGTGGGGATGGCTGGGCGCTCCGCCTCCTTCTTTTCACGTTCCACCATCCATTTTAGAAGAATATAAACACCCACCTGAGCACAGGTGTTAGCTCACCTTTTGCACAGTTTGCATGACTGAATGACTGAAATATTTCACACTAGTTGGTTTCAGGGCATAAGTATCTGTTTTGTGTACATGTTGACATGTGGACATTTTTGCAGCTAGCAGGTATGTTGATAACATTTGATTGTGTGTGTGGACAGGCCCCGCCCTTTTTGTACTACATCAGGGGCCTGTTTCAGAAAGGAGGTTCAACCAACTCTGAGGTCAAACCTGAACTCTGAGTTGGTCAATCGGAGATTAACAACTCTGAGTTTTCTGTTTCAGAGCAGCTGATCCGCGTTAGATCAATCAACTCTGAGTGGACTGATTCGGAGGTGAGCGTGCGCACCGCGACTATAAGAAGCCATTATCAATGGAGCGCAGATATCACGAGTCACCATGGCAACCGTGAAAAAAAGAGGTCTGCGTATTTTTCTCCAGCTGAACTTGACGTGCTGCTGCAGAGTTACAGTGAATATGAGCAGATATTCCAGAAGAAAAGCAACACCGCTGCATCTGCAAAACAGAGACAGTTAGCGTGGAAAACATAGCTGCTCAAGTTAATGCCTAAGTTTGCATTTAAATCATTGTTATAAAATATTGGCTGTAATAACTTTCTAAATAGCGTAAGGAGTGAAATAAAAAATGGTGATATTTAGGTGTACTTTTGAAGTGTTATTCCTGGTGTAAATGCATGAAATGCTGCATAGTGTACAGAACCAAACTGCTCCGTGCTCACCCCCCCCCCATCTGCACCTGCAATCGCCCCTCCCCTTGTCTCTCGTGGATCGCACCCCGCTCAGCACACACGCTGCAACACAACCCCTGTATTGATCAAGTGGTATAGGTTTATATGGGATTAAGAAAGTAAGCAGTGCTAGAAAATTGTGTTTCCAAAAAGTAATTGTTACATTAATCTAATTCAATGTCCCTGATTTCATTTTCATGTAGATGCAATCCTGCAGGAATTAAAAGAACATGGCAGCAGCTAAAAATGAAGTATAAATATATTTGACATATGAAACATCTACATAGCAAGACCTAATGTTGTTTTCATTTTATATATGTGATTGACTGCAACGAAAAACGGTAACGCTCAAACAAAAACGTACGGGGAAATGACAAAACATCGAGTCGAGGTCTCAAAATCCTCGTACGAGGTAAATATAATTCTCTATGAATTAATGCAGCCTCCTCGTCTATTGGGTCCTCCAGAAAAGAACAAGCCATTCTTGTCACTTAGACCGTCTCTGTGTGACGGAAATGTGGGCAATGAAGGTTGAAGCGAAATATACCGCTTCGTCTTTAAAAAGGGGAGGGGACCGGCAGAAACTTTGAGTTTAGAGAATAAAACCTGCTCCTGACCAGGTTAGGTTCACAGCATAAGTAACCATGGATACTGACTCCGAGTAGAAGTTACCTCTCTTTCAGAAACGGGTTTGACTTACTCTGCTTTCTCTGGTTTGACAAACCTCCGATTCTGAAACGGAAAACCCAGGGTTTCCCTGATTTCAGGGTTAATGCACTCAGAGTTTACACTTAACCTCCTTTCTGAAACAGACCCCAGAACCTTACCATAATGATTAACAACCAGTAAACTTGTTGCTTTATGCTGCTTCATGGTCTTATCCCCCCCCCTCCTATTATCACCCTCCTACCCCCCCTCTCTCTAACGTCCTTCTCTCTTCTTCCCCTCTTTCCTTTTCCGTCCGGTCCAACACCAAAGATTTTCAAACATGATTGAAATTAATAAAGTTTGGCCTCAATTACAAAAGGGGTTTATTCAGACATACCTCTGGTTTGTCTGAAGATCAGTAACCCCTCTTGTTAAAGTAAAACATGTCCAACACAAGAGGCCCTCAGCTCTCATCTGTCTGCCCAGCTGTTGGACAGGACAAGTTAAAAAAAAAAAAGAAATCATTGGCCGACAGCTCTACTGCCAGAGCCACTGCCGCCTCCTTATTGTGTTTGTTTTGGTCAAAATGTCCCAGAGTTCAGCTTTAATGATGAAGCCACTGAGTGGAAAAACATGGACACAGAAGAGTTCCAGTCCAGTTTCTATGAGTCAAATAAAACACCTAGATGAAAGTTTTCTTTAGATAAATCATTTCTACTGTAGTGACTGTTGTGTTGTTGTGACCAAATGCTTGACAAGTGATGGGTAGAAATAAAACAAAGGTTACACAGAGAGAAGTCCAGCTCTGCTGAAAGTGAAAGTATCTCCATGTTAGATTCTGGTGAAGTTTCTCTGGATCTAAATCAGCAGAACGTACCTTCAGGAGATCCACAGACGAGAAATAGAACCACAGAGAACCATAGAGACAGAACAGCAGACATTGTTCTGATCATGCTGCTTCTGCTATGTAGAACCTCAACTATGGCCGCCTTTCCACTGCAGGTCTTGATGCTCATATCCGATTTTCTGACTATATCCGAGTTTTTTGACGACCCGCTTACATCATCCTTTAAAAGTGACCCGTATCCGATTTTTGCATTTCCACTATACAATGCTGAAACTATCAAATGTAGACGTGTTTTTTGTGTGACTGCGGAAGGAGGAGTTTACTTGGGCGCTCCAGGATGGGACAGGAGAGGAAAAAGGAGGGCTGCTCGGCCGGCTTATGGTCTCTCTCTGAGTTTGAACGTGTTTGCAGATGTTGTCCTGTACTAACAGTTTGATCCAAGCAAAGACATAAACGGCTTCTAGCCTTTTTCAGAGCAACGGTGTCCAGCTTGATTGGTTACCATTTACCGACCGAGACCGGACCGGACATAACAGCGGTTTCCGACTACGGTCTGAAGCCTGAGGCTGAAAGGTAACACGCTGACAGCAAAATCAGCACAAAAGCACCTTAATAAGTCATGTGATCTCAGTTGGTGGTGTCCTGAGTTGACGTCACTGACGTATGACTCGCATTTACTGGGGAATATCCGATCTGTCTGCTTACATGGCACACACTAATGCACGTATCCGAATCGTTTCCGATTTATTTTCACATATGAGAGAGGCCTGTATCCGATCTGAGAAAAACAGAATCCATGTGGTTTTGTCCTGCTTACACGTTCACCGATCATATCCGATCTGTGCCACGTGAGAGGAAAAAATCGGAATTGGGTCACTTGAACCATGCAGTGGAAAGGCGGCCTATGTCTCTATACAGGGTCCTAGAACTCCAGCCCAAAATCTGAAAACCAGCAGTCCTGCAGCGCCCCCATGTGTCAGCTTCCTGTAAAACATGGTTCCTGTTTTCTGTTAGCTTCATGTCATCAGAGTGTTTCTGCAGGAATGGAGTCAATCCAGAAATCTAGCAGAACATTCTAGACCAGAGAACCTGCAGCTCTCTGTGGTTTGGAAGATAACTGTCATGATCAGAGATTGATGATGCAGGGATCGGCAACCTTTTTTACTCAAAGAGCCATTTGGGACCGCCCCTAATAAAAAAGAAAGCACTCGGAGCCACAACCCGTTTTGATATCATTAAATATATTATGCATGTATATATTATTCAAAGGTGCTCATTACGTCGATCTACTTGGTAATCATGTTTCCATGTTTGAGTTCATAAAATCATCCCAGAGAAAGTCTCTGCTTCAACTCCCACAGGGAAAGCTGCTTCTGAATCTGAGGCCCGTGTTTCCATCTCTCTGACAGAGTTTGAAGCCAAAGCCCCTCCTCCGCCTCTATACCTGCTTTTCTTCTCTACCTGTTCACCTGTTCACATCCTCTGCAGCTGAGATTTGTTTCCCCCGCGCTCCTCAGTGTGTCCGACACAGAGAGCGCTAAATACGATGGTCAGGGCGCTCCAGCGCCGCACAAGGATGAAAGAGCCGGATGCAGGTTATGACGGTGATAGAGCGGGTTAAGCAAATGAATGGAAGAAGGCGGCCCGCTGAAGAAATATTCAATAGTGTACACATTTTATTATTATTCTAAACTATCTTTTATTTAGAAAAATCTTTTATTTTATCAGTCCAGTATGAAAAAAAAACATCAACAAAAGCTGTGTTGGCCGGTTTTCGGCTGGGTCTGGCGGTTTTCAGATGACTTTTGGGCTGAAAAACTGTGACTTTATCTGGCAACAATGACGAATACTCTCGTCATCAGTCTCTGCCCCGCGGCACGTCACGTTCCCGGCAAAAGATCGGAGTGTTTATTGAAGCCGCCCCGTGTGTCTCTCCCTGCTATCAGCTCTGCAGGTCTCGCCCGATAAACATGAGCTTATTACGAAGCTGTTTTTTACGTGGCACGCGCTTCGTACGGAGCCAGCAGCGCCTTTGAAATGCCATGAAAAATGGACAAACTAAAATAAAATTTAATTATTATAAAATACTCATTATTTTCCAAAGTCACAGGGAGCCACAACAGAAGGAGGAAAGAGCCACATGTGGCTCCGGAGCCATGGGTTGCAGACCCCTGGTCTGATGCCTTTAACTCTGTTGGAGGGGGCGTGTCTGCAGCTGTGGAGGCGGACCAGAGTCTGTGATTGGATGGAAAGTTGGAAAGTCCCTGAATCTAACTCCTGATTGGTTCTTCCTCCTGTCAGTCTGCAGAACCAGACAATCATTTCCTGAAAACCTTCAACTGGACTCTTTAGTTCAAGAGAATTTCAAATGAATCCTAGAGATCATTTTAAATAATGAATGGTTTAATGATTCTAATTATGTTCATAACTTCATGATTTTCTGGTTTTTACTGTTTTCTTCTGGTTCTTTCTGTGTTTCCTGTTCCTCCTTTTATTTCAATTTTCAATTTCAATTTATTTGTTTAGAGGATAAGCCCCTTGAGATTTTCTTCTTATTCTGTCTCTCCTGGATGAATGAAGGTTAAAGAAATAAAATGAACCTCTGAGGAACTGAAATGAATCACTGAGGAATTATTTATGATGAACACCAGTAGATCCAGGTCTGAGTCCTGATCAGGTCTGAACCTGCAGCTGCTGAACTCAGAACCAGTTTGGCTGGTTGGATGTGGGGATTTCCATCAGTCACATCAAAACCTTCCATCTACAAAACACAAACACTCCTTCAGTAAAGACATAAAGGACACAGATACGTATCAAAATCCTTCTAGTACTGAGAGGAACCAAAGTATCTTGCTAACTGCTAACAGTGCTACCCAGCAGCCCCAGAGCAGAGTTAGCATTAGCATCAGGTCGAATGTACACCACTGTTACCATGACAACACAAACGGGTCTTTTACTTTGTTGATGGACGTATAATCTTCATAGCCGTCATTTAAATCTCAGACTCCGTCTCACTGAAGTGTAGCGTGTAGCGCTCTCTTTTGTTCTCCATGCGTTTCCATGGTGACTCTGGATATCGGCGATCCATTGAGAATGTCTTTATGTACTGACGTGCACGTGCGTTAACCATGTCAGTCTGTTCTGCTGTGGGTGAAAGTTATAGTGTTTTATGAATATGTTTCTAATCTTCTGTTAATGGGCTGATTATTTTGAACGTGTTTTTAGAGACCTCTAGCGGTCGCGCCAGGTACTGTTGTTCAATACATTTATTTGAATAATCTTTATTGAAATGTGCACATGTACAAACAGAAAGGATTCGCTAGCATGCACGCGCTTCGTTTGTCAGTGGAAAGAATTTGCTCCATACGTCTCAATTCAGAGTTTGCCAAAAACTAACCCTGAAAAATATTGGGGAAAAACCAAAATGCTGAATAAAAGACCAGGTTGTCACACGGACAACCATCAGGTTCATTTTGGTTGTCCTTCGTGAAATCTGGTTGTCTCGGATAACCGGATAACCGCTTATTTGGAACGCTGCTGTAATTTCCCCACCGTGAAGAGCAGAAGATGTGGGAAAACAAACCGCACAGAGGATGACTGTTGGTAGAAGGATGGTGACTGTCACCAGTGTGGAAATAAGGGTCACATTAGTAGGATGTGTAAAAGTAAAGGGTTCTCAGAAGTTACAAAGAAACAAAGAGAGAGTAAACACGTCTTTAGAAGGAAATCAACCAAATACAAAGTTCAAGATAAGAAGAGGGTGTATGGAGTTGATGCAAATGAGAGTGAAAGTGAAGAAGTTGAAAGTCTCACTGATGAAGAATTAGCACTGAACTCTGTTATTAGTGATAAGAAATAGTCGGATCACAGTAGCCGCGGTTATATGGGCAAAATGTCTTGATGGGATCAATGGTCACATTAGAATTCAACCGTCTACATGGGATCAGAAAACCTTTTTCCGATTAGAACAAACGTTCACATGGTCACACCTTCAGTCAGAATAAATCATCTCATCATGGCAGTAGTGTTGAAAATACCGGAAGAGGACATGAGTCCCACGGTAAACAAAGTGAGCTGTCAAATACATTTATGCAGCAGCTCTGTAATATACGAGACGATCTTCCAAACGTGCTTTTATTATTGTTATGGTTATTATGAAGAGCCTGTTGGCTCATCATTTCATTTTTAATCTGTGTGGTCAGAGCTTTTTCTGTGGAAGAATGGAGCTCCCAGAAGAGGCTAACACGCTAACACCATTAGCCTGGATGAACATGAATCCATGCAGGAAACGCTGCAATCTGCATGTTTGCTGCACGTAAACATGTGGGAATAACATCAGCCTTTATTTAGTCAGCACACGACTGGAAACACATCCAGGTGATTGTTTGAACGGTTTCTCAGCACTAAGAGGCATTTCTGCTAACTCACACACCGCCCCAAAGTCAATGTGTGAGCTGGAAGTCTGAGTCCTCATGAGGGGTGTAAGAGAGGGGAGAGGCGAAGAGCCAGCGGGGCGAGAGCGGAGCGGCGCTTAGCACCGGCGTCCACAGAGCAGCCGGTTGGTCCTGTTTGAGCTCCAAAGCTCCTCTGGAGAAACACCGTCCATGCATGACGTCAACCAGAGCAGCAGTGACTCACGATCAGAATGAACCGTTTACATGAACAACGATCAGATCAACAATCAGCATAACCATCTATCTCCATTTTGATCTGAATGAGTCTGATGGGGCAGACTATTCTGAACGGCGTGTTTACATGACGCATTTTCCTTCCAGTCAGACGTTGGATGCAGTGTTGAGAAGGTTAGGAGAGTATGTTAGCATGTTAAGCAGGACAGGTGTTTGTTTCTCCAGGACTCGTGGAGTACCTGGACCACATTATTGATGCTGCAGGGCTTCACAGATCACCTGAGAAAGTGCGTGCTATTGTGGAGGCACCATCATCCAGCAGTGTGGGGCAGCTTCGTTCTTTCTTGGGAATGATTCATTATTATGGACGTTTCATTCCTGACCTCGCCACAGTCCTAAAACCATGCTTTGCTGCAGAAGGGTCAAAAATGGACTTGTTCAAAAGCGTGTGAGTCAGTATTTGGTAAAGTGAAGGCATTGCTGGTGTCAAAGGATGTGTTGACACACTACAATGCTGAACTGCCGTTTCGTTTAGCTTGAGATGCTTCCCCTTATGGGGTGGGGGGCGGTACTCTCACATGTGATGCTGAACGGTGAGGAAAAACCTGAAGCTTTTGCTTCCAGAACCATGAGCAAGGCAGAGCAAAATCATCAGCTGGAGAGAGAGGCTCTGGGGGTAGATTTTGGGGTCCTTCAGTTCCATCATTATCTGTATGGTAACAAGTTCACTCTGCTTACAGACCACCAGCCTCTGACTTCTATTCTGAGCCCTCTGAAAAGTATTCCATCAATGGCTGCTGCTAGAATGCAACGGTGGGCTTTGTTGTTGTCGGCTCATGAGTCCACCATCGAGTACCGCAGAGGAGAGGCTCATGCTAACGCAGATGGCCTCTCAGGGTCACCCCTCCCTCATTCAGAGGAAACAAAGACAGACACGGTGCAGGGGTTCTATGCATCGCAGTTAGAAACGTTGGCAATTACCAGCACTGAGATCAGACGGGAGACTATGTCTGAGCCGTTCTGTCAAGAGTGATGGAGATGGTGGCGACAGGATGTTTTCCTGAGGAGTTGGCACCTTTTCTGCTGTGCAGAGATGAGCTCACAATACAACAGGAATGCGTGATATGGGGTAGACGGGTTGTGGTACCGCACCAGTTTCGTCCGTGTGTGTTACAGGAGCTGCATTCCGCTCACCCAGGTGTGGTAAAAATGAAAAGGTTAGCACAGAGTTATGTGAGTTTGCCTAACATTGATGCCCAGATCGAGTCTCAAGTGAAATCGTGTCATTCCTGTCAGCAGCTACAAAGAGAACCACGCTTAGCCCCTCTCCATCCTCGGGTTTGGCCGTCAAGTCCGTGGGAGCGGATTCATGTGGACTTTGCTGGTCCATTTGAAGGGCACATGTATCTGGTTGTGGTGGATGCTCATTCCAAATGGCTAGAAGTGCACATAATGGACAGCACCACTGCCGGAAAAACCATTCAAGTTCTGAGGAGTCTTTTTAGCCGCCATGGAATTCCCCAAATCCTGGTCAGTGACAATGGACCACAGTTCTGATCAGAGGAGTTCCACAGGTTTATGAGGTCCAACTCCGTCAAGCACATTCACTCAGCACTTTATCACCCTGCCACCAATGGCTTGGCAAAGCGTTTTGTTCAGACATTTAAACATGCGTTAAAATCGCTGAGAGGGATGGCTTCAGTTCAACAGAGGTTGGACGCCTTTCTGTTGACTCATCAACACTCCCCATGCCACAACTAAGGAGACTCCAGCAATGCTGTTTCTGAAGCGTACGCTGCACTCGCGGCTGGATCTCATTAAGCCAAATGTGGGAGCGGGGCGACAGTATCAAGGTCCTCAACTGTTACGTCGTCAAGGTCCCTCCAGAGAGAGAGAGTTTGTGGCGGGTAAACCACTTTTAGTTTGCGACTACTGCAGGGGGGAGGAAAAGTGGACGGGTGGTGTGTTTCAGGACCAAACCGGGCCCGTGTCGTACCAAGTGAAAGTTGGAGAACAAGGATTGTGGAGACGTCACGCTGATCAGATGTTGTCACGTTCAGAACCAGAGAATGAGGAAAGGCAAGACTCTGCTGTGAATTGATGGTCTAGTCAGCTGGAGTTACCCTCAAGTCACACTGGGGGTACTCCCCATCACATGGTAGCAACTGATCAGGATAAAAATCAAGGATCCACAAAGACGGGGCTGGTTGATGCACCTGAGTTTCCTCAGGCTGAAGGCACAAAAGAGCCTGTAAGACGTTATCCACTGAGAAAAACTAAACACCTACAAGATATTGTGTCTAGAGATTTTACAGTGAAGAAAAAGGTTTGCAGCTATGTTGTTTATTGTTGAAGATAAGTTTAAGCTACTCTTTAACTACATGCTCTAAGTGGGAAGATGTTATGTATTACAACTGTCATTATGTTGGCGACCACAAGGGGGCGCCTGTGGGCTTTAAGGAACTGTTCAGCAAGACGAACAAGAGCTGTGGAACAGAAATAAAAAAGTCCGCCTGATGACTGATTTGTGCAGCACCAAAGGCCACAAACACAACAGAGGTAACATCCAGAAACTGGTGCAGGTGGAGGTCTGCGTCCAGAAGGTGAAGTTATTAAAGGAGTTGATCAGCTGGAAGAAGAACAGAGTCCAGAGGCCTTTCTTCACGGTCTGGACTCAGAACCACAGGCGGGTTAGGCTCGGTCTAGAAAGACAGTCTTGAATAGAGGCAGGAGTGGAGTGAGTCACGGCCTCCAGCTGACCCTGAGGCTGCTGATGGTCTGGCCTGGATGTTCTCTGCTGCAGCAAGAACCCACAACAGGAACCCACAACAGAAGGAACCTGCAGGATGTTTCCTCTGAAATGATTCTGACCCAAACTCCTCAACATAGAGAAACACACATGAGGAGGTTCTGCACACGTACAGCAGAGGGCTCAGTTCTCATCCTTCAAGCTCCATCAGAACCTTGGTAGAACCGTCAGCTGACCTTCCAGCTACAGAGAACTCTGAGGTTCTCCTTTGTAGTTTCTGCAGGACTGGATCAGAGAGGAACCAGCCTGATGGTTTCAAACACATTTATTCTAAAAGTAACACATTCAGTTCATCAGGAGTAAAACTTTACTAAAGTCAAAGAAATGTCAAAGTTCTGTCACAGATTTCTGATGGAAGACCGTTCAGTTTCAGGTTCTGTCCATCCCTGACAGCAGCAGAACGTGGAGAACCTCCAGCATGAGGTTCCAGCTCCACAAACGTTAGCGTTGGTTCAGAGGAACAAAGCCCCGCCCACCTGCTGAGGTCCATCAGCTGATCCCACCTGTGAACCCGGGTCCTGCTGTTCTGTGGGTTCTTCATCAGAGAACGAGCAGATGGATGTGCTGAAGGAGGAAGAGGAGAACCCCTGATAGAACCTGACGCCAACACAACGGTTCCACAGACGGCTGAAGGATGGAGGTTCTGCTGGTTCTGGATCAGACAACTGCAGGTTCTGCTGGTTCTGGATCAGACGGCTTCATCCACAGGAACCTGGAACCTGCTCCTCATCAGCTCCAACTGGAGGCTACCAGCAGACCAGGAGCAGAACTTCAGTTCTCATCTGGATCAGAACCAACACATCTCCAACCAGATCCGTCCATAGGAGAACCCATGAGGAGGTCTGGGGTTCCATTCCTGAGCCTCCATGTTTAAATGACCTCTTTCTTCTTGACTGTCCAGAGAACCTCAGAGTCTTGATGAAGCTCCTGTTTCCATGGAAACACGGGGGAAAAGTATTGATCAGGGAGCAGAACTTCTGTTTGGTTGGTCGACTCTATTCAGAGGAATTCCTTCCTCAGAGGTCTGCTCTGGTGGAGGAGCTGGATTATTAGGAGGATTGTTGTTGTTGTTTCTGTTTCTTTGGCGTTTAACTATAACATAAATCATGACAAACACAAACCCTAACACAAAACCAACAACACCACCAACACAAAGTCCAACTGTCAGCTTATCAGCACTGCTTCCATGTTTGTTCCCGACTCCTCTCGTCCCGTCATCTTCATCTCCTGCAGCTGAGGAAGAGGAGAGAAGACCTTCAGAAAGGCGTCTGCTTCCTGCAGAGTCTCATCACCAACATCTTCACAAAACACACGGGGGGGGGGGGGTATTCCAGAAAGCAGGTTCTGCTAGCTCCCACGATAAGTTTGAGGCTAAGGAAGTGGATAACCTCAGCTTTCTGTTCCAGAAATGGAGGAATGTTTTCAACAGGTGCACTGTGGGAGATGAGACATTAACTGATGTAAAAATGTTTTCCATCTCCAGGATTTCAGCTCTGTGTTCATCCAAACATAAAACACTGAGGAGTTAGAATATGAAAGATCATAATATAATTTTTCTTTGTGTTTATTTGATTCTATTCAGCTTCAGCTGTTTTCTGAAAAGTCCCGCCCCTTTAACTGTCTCCACCAATCATAAGTCATCAGTCTGACCAATCAGAAGTGGATAAAGTCTTCACTTCCTTGTTCTGATTTAGAGTTTTCCCTGTTAAACGCCTTAAACCACAACAAACACACATTTAACAGTTTTGAATTCTTCTTGATGAGGTCAGAGGTCAGAGGTCAACAGTTTAGTTATCCTTCCAGGTTTGTGTTTCTTAACAGAGTTTGGTCCAAGTCATCTTTCTGACTGAAACACTTTTCTAAGAACGTCTGGATTATTTTAGATGTTAAACTGAAGTAATAACAACATTTCAGAAACAGGATGAAGGTGAAACAGACACAATTAAACTAAAATGAAACAATTTAATCATCTAAAAAGAAATACAACATTTCTTAAGGTTTTCAGAGACTTAAATTTTTAGATGTGGGGTTTTAGTCAAAGTTAAAGTGGCCTTGGCTCAGAAAAGGTAGAAAAACAGAGTTTCAGGGTGTGCTTGGTTCCCATGGTAACTCATGCTCCTGGACTTCAGCCAGAGTTCAGGGTTCAAGTCAGGGGAGTTTAAACATCTTTTCTGGATTACCCCCCAGGGATGAGACCTTTACTCTGACATCAAGCAGGAAGACAAACTCTGCTCACCTGGAGACGGATCACCTGGAGGAACCACGGACAGACGGATGGAGATCAGGTTCAGAGAATTTCTAATGTTTTTGTCTCTGCTTCTGGTCTGTTTAATCTGACACACGTATGTCCCACTGTCCTTAAACGTCACGTTCCTCACAACCACGCTTCCTCCTCCTTTGGCGTCCTCTGGCAGAAACAGTCGGTTCCTGAACTGCTGGTGGACGTCCTCCATGATGTGGTTCTGTCTGACCACAAACAGACATTCCTTATCCGAGATGGTTCTGGTCCATTCTGCTACCAGAACCGTGAGGTTCTTTGGAGCTTCACACGTCAGAGTGACGTTCTGTCCGGGTTCTGCTGTGATGTTCTGCAGACCTGCAGCAGAAGAACACAGACAGAGATCAGAGCTTGACGTTGGAGGGACTAATGGTTAGCTGATGTTTGTTGTTTAACAGGCTTCAACCAGGAAGTGAAGGTCCACACTTCTTGGAGAAGTCCATATGGGAAGTTCAAATCCACCCAATATGGAACCAAGATCATACTTAGTGTTTCATTCTTACTGAACAGATAGTCATACATTTTCTCTCACACACACACATACACTGACACACACACACACACACACACACACACACACACACACACACATAACACACACACACACACACAGACACACACACACACACAGACACACACACGCACACACACACACACAGACACACACGCACACACACAGACACACACACTGACACACACACACTGACACACACACACACACACACACAGACACACACACACACACACACACACACACACATACACACACACACACACACACACAGTGAAGGCCCTTCTTTCCATCATTCTTCTTCCAGCATCACAGCAGCTGTTCTGTAGATGTGATTACCGTATTTCCTGGACTATAGAGCACACCTGTACATAAGCAGGACCTGCTGTATTTAAAATAATATTTAAAAAAACAGAGATATAAGCCGCACCGGCCCAAAAGCTGCAGATATCTGTTGACAAACTAGCATTTCCTGCATGAACAGAAGGATTTTGTCCGTACGTGAACATGTACCTGAACAGATTCTTTCTGAACGCTGCTTTCTAACACGGCAGCACCGTTGCTGGATAACAGAACCAGGAGAACATAACCGGTGTTTGTTTCCCTTCAGATCTCCAATGTTTGAAAGCTGCTTTCATCGTCTTTGCTGAAACCCATGAGGTCGTCTTCTTCATCCTCAGCTTCATCACATCTGTCTCCATCAGCCTCTCTCTCCGTCTCGCTGTCCTCCTCCGGTTAAGTTGGTTCTGAAGGTCCGCCGCTCTCTTTGGGGGCAGTCCAGACTTTGGACCTGCTGCTGATGGTGGATTCTGTCACAGAACTCCACGCCGTTAGGATCACTGACACACACCAGAAGAGATGCTCTTCGCCTGCGGCCGGTCTCTGTGAACGACTTCTCCCCCTCGTCATCCTGCCGCTCTGTGGAGCAGCGTTCACTGACCCATTCACACTGATGTCTAGTGGCTGCAAATCCTCTGCTGTACCTCCAGGAATCCTCTGGAATGGAGTCAGTTTTCTGATGGCTGCTTTCACAGAGTGGACCTTCATCCTGGATTCTCACCGCAGCACTCTGCCAACCTTTCCTTCATAATGCTTCCCATCATCCACCCTTTCTTTCACCACTATGCCTCAGGGTTGTTCTTCCAGCATCAAAATCACCGTCAGCAGAAGTTTTTGTCCGGATGGCGTGCACGCCAGACCGCAGGTGAAGTGCGTCCTCTCGTGGTCTGTTGTTTTCAACGTCACGGATGACGCTCCTGTCATGTTAACAGTCCTGGTCAGAGGCAGAGCAAACGTCAAAAACCCTTCATCCATACTCATCACGTCGTCTGGTCTCATGGAGATTAGTGGAAGTTTTCAACTTTTTCCTGACAGTCAGGGGGGGGGGGGGGGGTTGTTGTAGGGTGGTCCGTGCCCTGATGGACATCTCATAAATCTGAAACACTGCTTTGAATTCTTCAATATTTATTGTGTGGTGATTGTTTTGGCTTTCAGTGGGATCTGTACAGTGGCTACGCCTCCTCTCTCTCTCTCTTTCTCTCTCTTTTTCTCTTTCTCTCTCTCTCTCTCCCTCTCTCTCTCTCTCTGTGTTCCCCCCGTCCTTCAGGACATTTTCCACCTCAGACCTCCTGCTTTACGTCCTCTGAGAGCTTTGGGGGACTCTTCACTTGCATGAGCTCTTCCTGCCGCCTCCACGCCTCACCACAGATTCATTGATGCTACGCTGGCGTGCAGCAGCAGCAGCAGCAGCAGCAGCAGTTTCCTTCCTGGACAGCAGGCTCCATGACCTTCAACTTAAACCTGCATCATATCAACGTCTTCATGTGGTTTCCATGATGAAGTGGCGAGGATGTGAAAAACAATGACCACTTAGTGATGTGTCGTTCGTGGTCTATCTGCTGAAGTTAAAGTGTCGACATCTTTTCTTCTTTGCATTGATTTTTTGTCTCGTTTATTTCTTATTTCTAATTCTGGTCATAGAGCGGTTATAGAAAATCCACAGAATGGCTGCACAGTTCAAAACCCGGGAAAGAAGGAGCAGCTTGTAGTCCAGAAAATACAGAAGACTGTTTGACTTTTCACTGTTTGCTGTGGTTGAAGTGATGTCTTTATGTTCCAGAGGCTCCAAGAGAAGAGGATCTACTGGATCCAAAACTCCTCCAAACTCAAAAAAGAAAACGCTCACAGCTAGTGTGTTCTGTAAAAAATGATGCAGATACTAAACTGTTCAGAAAATCATCACGACTCGTCAAAGATGAAAAAATGACTGGATGAACATCTGAAACATTTTGAGAAAAGTGAAGACCACATCCACAATCTATGGCATGGAAAGAATTAAAATAAGAATCCAAACAGAAAAACTATTGATAAAACTCTAAAGTCCAAACTAATTAAAGCTAAACTATGAGAGACAGGAGCATCTTTCAGCCACGATCAGCATCAACCACCCAGAGGGGAAGAGTTGGACTGACATCAGAAATGACTTTACTGCTGCTGAGAAGAAAAATATTTGAGAACATTAAATTATCTGATTTGCTATTAAGTTGCTGTTTTTGTAAGTTGGAGTTTTGTGAATGTCATTTGTTTAGTGCCCAGTGTTACATTAATACAGACAGACAAATATATATTTACACATTTGTTATTAATATCTTTTCTTTGCACTTTTAAAATTGGTTTGGCATCACTAAATGTTCATCCACATGCAGGAAATATACTGTAAACTGTAATACAAAACATCAGTCATGATAAAAGGTGCATTTGATTTTACACCATGGATAATATTAACATATTTTAGAAACAAAATATGGATTTTATCAGGTATTATAATAGTCAGTACAGATATTTTCCTTTGGCTTTTTATGTATATAATTCATGATACTCAAACTCTCTCTTCTTGTTTGTGTACAAATATATAAAATCAGTTTGTAGCATTAAGTCTTGTTTTAAACCAGACTAACGTTCAATAGTAGAGCAGCCCAGACAGTGTTCCACTTCCTGCGGGGTTCAGCCAATCACGTCCAGTGTGTCAGCTGACAGTAGATGATCCACTGTAGTTATGCATTCATCATAGAGATTTAATTCATTACAACAGCTGCGTTTTGTTGGTGCTGCTGATCAGTTAGAGCCCACAATTCAATTTAGCTTAGCCCCCCCCCGGCAGACCAGGGCTGACCCTGATAATAATATATATAAGTATATATTATTTATGGAAATAAAATTGAATAGAATCAGAGAAACCTCCTTTCTGTCCTCAGCTCTTCTCCCTCACGGCTCCTCTCCTGCTTCCATCATGAACACGTGACGTGACCCGGTTCCGGTCCGGCTCGCAAACAGGCCGCAAACATCCGAACTGAACAGAGTAGATCCTCCACGTGAGAGCAAACTTTGATTTTCCACACTTGAGGAAGCGCTTGGAGCTGTCGGCGCGCGCTCCTCTCTGCGCCTTTACGCAGCGCGAGCCCCCCTCCCCCACGGACTGAAAAGCCGCCTCTGAGTTCGGAGAGTTTGAAAGAGTTCGGGACGTTCTCACCTTCAGAACCTCC
Organism: Oryzias sinensis; assembly: GCA_037389245.1. Taxonomy (NCBI): domain Eukaryota; kingdom Metazoa; phylum Chordata; class Actinopteri; order Beloniformes; family Adrianichthyidae; genus Oryzias; species Oryzias sinensis. The sequence goes on along the minus strand of JAUDJI010000082.1, from coordinate 26,754 downwards.
ACAAAGAAGAACCAGGAGCAGAACCGCACCCGCGGTTCCAGACCGGAAGTCCATGTTCTGTCATCCAGGACCAGAGGAACCCCAAACTCCCCCCACAGCCATGGGTAGACTGCTTCCGTGGGAGGGACGGTACCCGCTGCTGCGCCTGCGCAACGTCAGCTTCAGGCAAGTCCGACCGGGGGCACGTGCGTGGGCGCGCGGGCACAGGTGACTCTCTAATGCGGTTCTCTGCTGCTGTTTCTTTGTGAAAGAAAACAACAAAGTTGTTCCTCTCTGCTGGGGGGGGGGGGTCATTTAGGGGCAGAAACAGGAAGAATGTCGTTCTTCCTGCTGTTGGTCTTCATGATGTTCTTCATGGACGGATCTGTTCTGTCAGAGAACCCATGAGGAACAAACATTCTAGTCACTTTTCCTTCAAGTTCCTCTGAACTGATGGCAGCGTTCTGGACCTGTCAGTCATTGACCGGATCACCACACTGGATCCAGATAGGATCATTCCATATTATCTAGATGTAACCCTGCCCCCCAACCCAGATATAATGTCAATCAGACCATCAGATCTGATCCAGATGATGTTTTAACCTGATCTCTTTTCTTTTTCTTAACATGTTTTTATTCTTTTCTGTGGAAAGTAATCAACCAAACCAGAACATGGATCTCATTTCCTGTTTGGACTCGTTTCCAAACGTTTCTCTCAGAGAATCCAACATGGCGGACTGCTGCTTCCTCAAATCGCTTCTTAAGATGAACGCAGCTCTAGAAACACTGGTAGCTCCGCCCCCTGAAGAGGGAACCAATGAAAACGCACCACAGAGTATGGAGACCAATCAGACTGACTTTGGTTATTTCAGTGGAGTTTATTACCCAGAAGACACTTAGCATGTGGGCGGGGCATCATTGCATTGCTAGCATGGTCGGTTAGAGACGTCAGACGCGGCGCTGCAGGAGCGTCAGAAGCGATGCTCGGTGGTCACGGCAGTGACGTCCTCGTCCTCTTTGAACAGTCCGTGCTCCCCTGGAGGGCGGCGTGCTGTTACCATGGAGACAGGCGGGTCATTTCCTGTGTCAGAGTGGACAGCAGATGATGTCAGAGGACAGGTGACTGGACTCACCTGGAGCTCTGCGGCAGTACAAAGACGCCATGAGCAGAGTGGAGAGGAGGTACGGGCAGACGACCAGCAGGCGGTGAACCACGCCCAACACGGGTCGGTGTGGGGGGGGCGCAGGAGGCGGCGTGGATTCAGAGGGGAGAACCGTCATGAAGTCAGTGACTGGCATTGGATTTGCTGCAAACAGAAAGACGGGGATGAGGGACGGCTGGTCGACCCGCCCCTCTCCTTCTCTGACCAATCACAGAACAGCTGATGACACTTCCTGTTTGGTTCCCTGACTGTCACGGTTTGGAGCCAGTGACTCTAAAAGAACGTTGGTCACCAAAGATGAAGAGCAGAGAGGCCACAGAACCTGATGGGGTCCCTGAAGGAGCTCCTCACCTGAGACAGAGATCCAGCTGGATGGAGACTCTCCATGAGCGCTGATGTGACACTTGTAGAGACCTTCATCAGACCTGGAAACATGCTGGAGGGTCATGTGACCTGTAGGCTCAGTCCTGATGAGGGAGCCATCTTTATAGAAAGCAGCTGAGGGCTTGGAGGGAGGGGTCTGTGATTGACAGCTCAGAGTGAGGTCATGACCCTCCATCACAGGGAGGACAGGACTCTGCAGGATCACTGATCCACCTCAACACAGAGACAAAGCATTTCATCCATCTGCACACAGCTGCAGCAACACTAACTCCACAGTCTGATCTTACCAGAGACACTGATGTTCACGCTGATGCTGGAGGCTCCTCCCCCTCTGGACTCACACCAGTACACGCCACTGTCTGAGGGGTACATGTAGCTGATGAAGCAGGAGGAGTCAGAGGATTCTCCCCACTCCTCACACTGAGTGGTCTTCTTTTGGGAGGTGTTCCTCCTCAGAGTCCATCCTGCAGAGCTGTGGTCCTCACACTTCAGAGTCACTGATTCTCCTCTGAAGAACTGAGATCTGCTGGGACTCACAGTCAGACCACCTGCAACAACGAGACCCCCTGTGGGTGTTAGGACCCCCCAGCACTGTCCTTCATCCATCAGAACTTCACACCAACAAGCTTCAGTCAAAGTCTGGATCAACTTTAGTCGTTTTTTTCTGGAAGTTCAGAACAGAGGGTGATTGACAAACCATGATGCTTCCCCCACCGTGCCTGACAGTGGATGTTTGCCCCCCCCCCCCCCCCCCGCCCTCTGTTCAGTTAGACATTTGCATGAGTTCCTGTTTAGTCATGGTGGGGGGGGGGCAGCTCTGACAGCTGGACCCGCTGTTCTTCTGGTTTCATCCCGTCGTCCAGGACTACAGAACCAGGATGTCTGTGGAACCTGGACCCAAACATGATCTAGAACTGTTCAGGGAGGCAGCAACTCTGAAACACCATGACAGCAGAGTGACGTTCTCCTCCTCCTCAAACGTTCTCCTCATCATCAAACATTCTCCTCCTCATCAAACATTCTCCTCATCATCAAACGTTCTCATCATCATCAAACGTTCTCCTCCTCAAACGTTCTCCTCATCATCAAACGTTCTCCTCCTCATCAATCATTCAGGATGAAGAGCGACACCACAGGGGCCGTCAGGTCACATGTCCTCATGAAGGCCTCTGAGGGGCGGAGTCTACTGACCTCGTGGAGACGATCCACACAGCAGAGGCGTGACGGCTGCAGAGAAACATCCAGACAACAGCGACCTTCATCATCAGGTAGTTTCATCATCATCAGGGGTCTGCAGTCATTCTGTGTTCTCTAAAGTCAGCATTTACTCACAGAGGAGCAGCAGCAGAGACGTGTTCTTCATCGCCGTTCTTCTCTGGTTCTGCTTGTTTTGGTCCACCTCCTCTGAGGATGAGGAGGATGTGGTTTCCTCTTCACACCAAACAACTGACACGACGATAATCTGAAGGCCGTTTCTGAAAACGCCGTTTCATCTCATTTGGACCCAAAATGAAGAAGATCCTCTGAGCCTGCAGAGCTCTGACCTCTGACCCCAGAACCTGTGTGGAGTTCAGGTGTTTGCATCTTTGACAGAACACCTTTATTTACTTTTTATTACATAACAGGAAGTGAAGGTTTCTGTTGTGAGGAAACGCGAGCTGTTAGAAGGGCGGGGGCGGGCGGGGGGTCTGCTTTTTGACACCATGGACACTTTCATTAGAAACAGGAAGTGATCAGGATGCTCTGTAGCAGACATCTCCCTGAGACGATCAGAGAGGAGGACCTGCAGTCTGGAGGAGCTGAAGGTCTGTGAGGAGCGGAGGAGCATCCTCTGGGAGGAGACGCTCTCAGCCAGCGCTGTCAGGGCTAATGAAGGAGGAGGAGGAGGATGTAAAGGAGGTGATGAAGAGAATCATAGATGAAAGAGAAACTCTGAAAGAGAAACTCTGCCGTCTCTGGAAAGAAACTCAAACTCCACTGCAGTCGTCTCCTGATCTGTTTTCAAAGTCATCCTTTCATCAAAATTTAGACAATTCAATTCAATTCAACTTTATTTGTATAGCCCAAAATCACAACAGTCGTCTCGATGGGCTTCAAAGTGAAACATGAACTCAAAAGGATCATGAATACAAAGAGTTCAATAGGAAAATACAAAAATGAACTAACAAACTGACTAAGCTATTCTGGCATCCCTGCCCTTAGACCCCCCTTCTCTGTGAGGAAAAACTCCTAAAAAAAACGGATTCCGGAAAAAACGAGAAACCTCTGGGGTGCCCACATGAAGGAGGGATCCTCCCCCAGGACGGACAGGCGATTTACCAGAACTCCTAGAGAAGAATTAACTTATCTAAATCTACAACTACATATTTAAAGTCCAACAGACGAGCTTCATCCAGTCGTGGTCGTGGGGACAGTCAGGGGCGCGAGTCGAGCCGGAGACAGGAACCACAGCCAGGAGCAGGAGCAGAGACGAGGTACTCGGTCAGGTAGCTGGGAGTTTATAAAACATAAAACAGGGGCTTGGTGGCTAAACGCTCTACCTATCTTTTGGCGCCTACTAAGTCTGCCCCCATTCCCCATCATCCATCAGTGAAAATGCTGTCCTGCTACACACCGCCAAGCTAACGTTAGCGGTGCAGTAAAACCAGCATCAACATCAGATCCATCCATGATCCAGTTCTGATCCAGATTCCAGCTCAGACCAGGAGAACAAAGACATTCATGGATCTGTTGGTCTGCAGGTGGATTACCAGAAAGGGGCGGAGCAGGAAGACTGTGGCCACGCCCAGAGTATTTTCTATGTCACAAATACGATCTCTTTAAAACCTAATTTTTTCATCTGCTCCTGATTCACAACAATGTGAATGAGAACCAAAGACAGGAGGAGAACCAAAGGGAGGAGGAGAACCAGAGAGAGGAGGAGAACCAAAGGGATGAGGAGAACCAGAGAAAGGAGGAGAACCAAAGACAGAAGGAGAACCAGAGGGAGGAGGAGAACCAGAGAGAGAAGATGCTGTAACCATGGAGATGTTTGGGGATGTCTGCCGGTCTGCCGGTTACCGTAGTTGCCCCATGGGGCGACCCTGGTGGTTAACCTCTGATGGGGAGATTGCAGCGTGTTGTGTTCAGGGTCCTGTTCTATTCAGACCCAACCAAACGGTTCATGTTTTTGTTCTCTGACCGTATGTCAGGTCTTTCCCCTCCGCGTTCACACTTTTGTTGTATTTATTGTTTATAAATAAAGTTATTGAAAAACTACATGAAATGAATCCAAAAACTCTCATGTCTAAATGGGAACCGGAAGCTGAAAGTGTTTGAAGTACGTTAAGGTGGACGTGTGTCTGAACGGCTGGAGATGACGTCACCAACTTTATTTCTTTGTTTTTCAAACACTATGTCTGTAAATCCTAGTTATATACATTAACTCATTCATTTTGTTTGTTTGACTCCTTTTTGTTTTATTCCTCTTTGTGCATTTTCTTCCGTTCTTAATCCTTCATGACATTTAAAAGTCTATTGTGTTTTTGTTGTCCACAGTGGTAAAGTTGTGACTTGTATTTTGGACTTGTGTTCCGTTCTTACATTGTTCTTCATTATGTTTCGTTTTCGTTTCGTGAATTTCAAGCTTTCAATCAAAAACTTTGTTTTTAAGGAAGAAGTTTCGGCGGGAAGGGCGGTTGCAGAAAAATTCCGCGGTGGGCGGCGACGCCCACTGCCACCCAACACCGCGGATGATGTCACGAGAAAGGGGCAGGGCGTGAGGCCCCGCCCACATCCCCCTCACAGGCTGAAGTTCGGTAAACAGGCGCGCGGTCGGAGCAGAACCGTCGGTCCACTTTCAGCTGTGCTGATGAAGAACCGGAAGTTCCTGTGAAGATGGACGTCTTCTCCGTTCTGGGTCTGCTCTTTCTGAGCGTCGGAGGCGTTTATCCAGGTGAGAACTCAGGGTTTAGATCTTTAGGAGTCGAAGAGCAGGAAGAAGAACCCGGATGTGCTATCGGGACGTGAACGCCTCACCAAACCGCATTCCTCGCTGAGGCGTTCAGGAACACTCAAACCTTTTGATATCAGACGTGATAAAGGAACCAGGAAGAGTTTTTACTGCTATGATCAAAGACCTTTTAATGATTAAACATGTTTTATGATGTTTATCAGACAGATGTTCTCTGCTTATCAGATGTTCATGTTCCACCAACCTTTAGACTGGATGAGAACATGTTCTCCAGGATGTTTCTGTCTGTTCTAAACATTATTTTGGGGATTTTCCTGAAGAAATAAAAAACAAGGAGATCTATTTACTGGATTTAATTTTAGTTTTCACCAAATTCCACACATTAATGTAAATGTACTAAACCGCTTTTACCTTTTTTATTTGTGAAATAAGAAATACAGTGAACCTCTCATAATTCAAAGGATTAGAAAGCTGAAAAACTGAATTTGTTTGAAAATGTCATCTAAATGAAAGCTGGTGATGGACTTTCCCCCATTTTCATCATGATTCACTCTCATGTTCTCTGTCATCGTTACTTTGTTAATAAAGTTTGCTTTAAAAAAGAACAGGAAGCTCAGCTGGACCAACCATCAACAACTTGACCAAAAACAGTTTAAGCCCCGCCCTCTCCTGTTTATACCTCCAGGTGATTTCTGGGTAATCTTTATTGATCCCAGAAACCAAACAGCCGTTCATTTGATTGTTGTGGGTTCCTGAAGCGTGTGCTCCTCCCAGCCTCTGGAGGCTCCGCCCCCTTCCTCTGACGCCGTCTCGTCCTCCAGGGTTCATCATCACAGCTGAACGTGGACAGAACGTCTCTCTGACGTGCGACCTTCCCGACCCGGATGGAGCCGGGGTTCTGGAGTGGACCAGGGCTGACCTGAAGGAGGCCTACGTCTTCAGGGACCGGACCCCGGACCCGGATCTGCAGCATCCGTCCTTCAGGAACCGCGTGAGCCTGCAGGACGGTCCGATGGGGGGTCCAGACCGGTCCGTGGTTCTGCAGGAGGTGACGTTGGACGACTCGGGAACCTACGAGTGCAGACTCCTCCACGGAGGACCGGACTCTGGTCCCATCAGCACCATCCAGCTGGTGGTGGTTCCAGGTGAGTCTGAGGAGCTCCGCCCACACGCCGCGGCGCTGCAGGACGGTCTCTGACCGCCGCTCCTGGTCCCCCGCAGAGCTGGAGGTCATCCACGCCGAGAGCGGCCAGAACGTCACCCTGCCGTGCCGCGCCCCCGGCGCCGACCCGCAGGCGGACATCCGGTGGAGCAAACACGACCTGGATCCTGAGGAGGTCGTCCTCATCGAGGGCGGGGTCGTCCAGCACCCCACCTTCAGGGGCCGCGTGAAGGTGGGACACCTGTCCATCACTCTGAAGAACGTCGTGCTTGAAGACTCGGGAACGTACCGGTGCAGAGTGGTCCGCAGGCCCGCCGCCCGCAGGAGGAGGTCCGGCCCGGACCGGGACCACGACACCAGCGTGTTCCTGTCCGTGTCCCCTGCAGGTGAGCCCCCGCAGGTGTTGTTGGGGGAGGGGCTGAAGCCTGTCGGGTGACCAGAGTCCTTCTGTTTCCCAGCTGCACGTCTCGGCCAGCAGGGAGGGGCAGCGGACGGCCTCCCCCCTGCTGTGGTGGGTGGAGCCTTCGGCGCCGGACTGGTCCTGGGAGCGGCGGCTGCAGGCCTCGCCGTCTTCACGCGCAGACGGTCTGAGAGGAACCAGAACCCCCTGATCTAATCAATCTGCTGGGCGGAGTCAGGGCGGGGCTCAGAGTGTGCAGTGGTCTTGATTCAGCCGTGAGGTCGGGGGTTCGATCCCCCTCTCTCCATCAGCTTCACCGCCACGGTGCTTTGGACTGAGAGGGAGGGGCTTCTGTGAGCCGTCAGGTTCTGTTCGGACCGGGAGGCCGCGGGTTCTCCTGTCCGTCTGGACGGGTCCAAGGAGGCAGACGGGTCGGGGTCAGACCGGGTCAGACCGGCTCAGCCTTAAAACCTTCAGTCTGTTCACAGTTTAGATTCTGACTTCTCGCTTTTAGACCTGATCCAGAGGTGATGTGGGGGCGGGGCTTTGAGCCCATTGGCCACTGGGACATGATTGACATCTGGTGACAGAGGTTATGATGATGTCACGTCCGCTCTGGAACAGCGTCCGCTGTGGGCGCCGCCCGTGGCGTCCCGAGACTCTAACCTCTGTCACCAGATGTCAATCATGTCCTGGCAGCTCAAAGCCCCGCCCCCCACGCCAGACAGGACCAGCTCTAACTAAAAGTCTGACTCTGAAGGGTGAACCCAACGTAGAAGCAGCTTCAAGTTTCCAGTCTGAATTCAGATTGAAAAAGTCTTTTTATAAATGTTCTAAAGTCTTTTTACATTTTAGTCTGGATTTTGTTCCTTTTAAGATGACCCGGTTTGACCCGGTCTGAGCCCAGTCTGACCCGGCCCTGAGGGTGCAGACGCTGGGGTCCAGCAGGTGGACTGAAGCTGCCCGGCTTCTGTCAGACGGAACCTGGAGAGCTGCAGGCTCTGTTCTGAGTAGGCGTGAGGAGGTTCTGGAGGAAGCAGAACGTTGGAGAACTTTGTTTCTACGTCATGATCCAGATGACTGTCAGAATAAAACGCTGCGGTTCTCTTCTGTTCCCACCATCAGGACTTAATTCCTGTTATCTTCTCACCTTTTATCTATAATCATACTCAGAACTTTAGATTTTCACATTAAAGGTAAAATCATCTTTTATTTTTTTAGAGGCTTTTATTTTAATGTCAGTTTTCAGACTTTTATTTTGAAGTTTGCATTTTATTGTATCTCTGCACGAAATATTAAAGTTTGATTGAAGTGATTCTCTGGAAAGCAGCTTTCACAATAAAACCAAAGAACCTTTCAGAATAAAAGCCTAAACAGGAAGTGAAAGAAGTTTCTTCCAGTCAGAGAACAGGAAGACAAATGTTCTGCAGAGCAGGAACCTCAGAGGAAGTGGAGCCAGCTTCCTCTTCCTGTTCTGCTCCTCTGAACCAGCTGGTTCTGTTCTCAGCAGCAGAACCAGCTGAAGTAGACGGTAGAACGTGTAACGCCCTGAAGACTGCTGATGGTTCCTCCTGGTTCCTCCTGATCAAAGTGTTCATGAACATCTCTGGAGAACCAGAACCCAAAGTTCTAAGCTGAAGGTTTGTTTCAAAGACAGAACGTCCAAAGGAACGTTTGGGTCCAGAAGCTCCTGGAGAACCTTCACTGTGACGAGAGCTGCTCCTCCTTTGTGGTTCCTGCTCCTTCAGTCTCATCTGTGGCTGTGTGGTTCTCCTCCAAACGCAGCACCTCCTCTCTTTGGTTCCCCTCCTCTCTTTGGTTCCCCCCCCTCTCTTTGGTTCTCCTCCTCTCTTTGGTTCTCCTGCTCTCTTTGGTTCTCCTCCTCTCTTTGGTTCTCCTCCTCTCTTAGGTTCTCCTCCTCTCTTTGGTTCTCCTCCTTCCTTCAGAAAGTCCATCTGCAGGGGAACAGAGCCCCTCGTTCTCAGGAGGACCAGAGTTCAGGTGAGCTTTCACACCTGCAGAACCAGAAAGACCATCAGAACCAGACCAGGATCATTGTGAAGGTTCTAGAAAGTTCTCGGTCATGAAGACACGTCTGTCCTCCAGCTGGACATGGAGGACAGAACAGAGGCCCGTTGGAGGAGGAAGAACCACCGGGTCGCTCCAGCTCAGGAGGAGGAGGAGCCTTCTGGGAAATGCTGCAGCTTCCTGGAAACACCACCTCCTGGGGGGGGTTGTTGAAGGAGCTCATGTTTGAGATTCTTCAGACTCTGTTTCAGCCCCCCCCCCACACACACACACACACACCACCACCACCATGTCAGACAGGGACAGCTGTTGACCTGAGGTGACCCTGACTCCAATCTTCATCCTGCAGGCTGAGGAGGAGGAGCAGACCTCCTTTCCATACCGTGGATTTGGAGTCCTGACACAAATACGTCTGCACCCAAACACCTCCTCGTTCCTCCTGAACCTCCTCGTTCTTCCTGGATCTCAAGTTCCTCCAGAATCTCCTCGTTCCTCCTGGATCTCCTCGTTCCTCCTGGATCTCCTCGTTCCTCCTGGATCTCCTCGTTCCTCCTGGATCTCTCGTTCATCATGGAATGTATAAGGCGGAGTTGTACGCTTCCAACCAGGTCTTATGCAGAACAAGGGAAAGGTACTTCTCTGAAATCATTGGAAGTTGCAGCAACAACTCTCGTATCCTGTTCACAACAGTAAACAGATTAACTAACCCTCCAACCCAGCTACCAATAGAACTGGTTTGCACACCTAAATGTAATGAGTTTGCTGTATTTTTTAATGACAAGGTTCAGGGCATTAAAAAAGCCATCAACTCCACAACACATATAACTATCCAACGGCCACCTACTCACTCTAAGCTGACTCACTTTGTACCTGTCACTGACCAAACTGTCCAAGAGACCATCACCCGTCTGAGCTCGTCTACATGCTGCCTTGATGTGTTACCCACTAGATTTCTAAAGTCTGTCTTGAACAGTGTGTTGCCATCAATTACTCAAATAGTTAACATGTCTCTTCAATCTGGAATATTTCCAGAGGCCTTAAAAACTGCAGTCATTAAACCTCTCCTGAAGAAGAGCGGTCTTGATCCCACTGTACTGAATAATTACAGACCTATCTCTAATCTGCCATTTTTAGGAAAAGTCCTTGAAAAAGTTGTGTACCAACAGCTCACTGACTTTCTCTTATTAAACAATTCATTTGATGCTTTCCAGTCAGGTTTTAGACCCCATCATAGCACAGAAACTGCTCTTATCAAGGTAACCAACGACATCCGCCTGAACACTGATGATGGAAAAGTCTCTGTCTTAATCCTGCTAGACCTGAGTGCTGCCTTTGATACTGTTGATCATGGGATCCTTTTGCACAGACTCCAAGACTGGGTTGGCATCTCTGGATCTGCCCTAAGTTGGCTCAAGTCTTATCTAGAAGACAGGAAATATTTTGTTGAAATTGGGAGTTGTGTCTCAGACTACATGGCCTTGACTTGTGGTGTGCCCCAGGGATCAATCCTGGGACCCCTTCTGTTCAACCTCTACATGCTGCCACTAGGGCAGTTAATACGCAGTAATAACATATCTTATCACAACTATGCAGATGATACTCAGATCTATGTGTCACTGACAGCAGGTGAATATGGGCCGGTGGATTCACTCAGCCACTGCCTCCAACAGATCAGTGCGTGGATGCAGAACAACTTTCTCCAGCTAAACTCAAACAAGACCAAAGTTATTATTTTTGGCCCACAGAAACAGAGAGAAAGTGTCAGCAGCTACCTTCATTCTCTGTCTCTTAAACCCTCAAATCAAGTCAGAAATCTAGGGGTAATCATGGACTCTGACCTGAACTTTAACAGCCATATAAAGTCAGTAACATCAGCGGCATTTTACCATCTGAAAAACATTGCCAAAATCAAAAACATAGTGTCAAAGCCAGACCTGGAGATACTTATTCATGCATTTGTCTCCAGTAGGTTAGACTACTGTAACGGCCTGCTCACCGGCCTCTCCAAACCAGCTGTAAAACAGCTTCAGTACATCCAGAATGCTGCTGCTGGAGTCCTGACCAGAACCAGGAAGTATGATCACATTAGTCCTGTGCTCAGGTCTCTGCACTGGCTCCCTGTACCTCAAAGAATAGACTTCAAAGCAGCTCTGCTTGTGTCCAAGTCTCTCCATGGCCGAGCACCAAAGTCCATCTCTGACATGTTAGTGCCATATGAACCATCTCTGCATCTCTGAGGACCTCAGGACCGCCTCCTGTTGATTCCTCAGAGCTGTGACTACAGCCAAGGGAATCAGCGCTTTCAATATTCTGCAGCTAAAATCTGGAAATAACAGCTTCTCCCTGAAGGTGTAAGACAGGCCTCTTCTGTGTTCATGTTCAAATCTAGACTTAAAACATTTCTGTTTAGCCGTGTATATGACTGAAAGGTCCTATCTGCACTTTTCTTTCCTTTCCTTCCTTTATTTTTAAATCAATTTTCAAAGTTTTTCTTTTCTTTTAAAGTAAATTTTACGTTGATTATTTCTATGATGTATTGTGATTTTAATGCATTTTTCTGTTTTGTGAAGTTAATTTTGAATTACTTTTGTGTACGTAATCTGTGCCATACAAATAAAACCTGCCTTGCCTCATTTCTCCTGAACCTCCTCGCTCTCCAGAATCTCCTCGCTCCTCCAGAATCTCCTCGCTCCTCCGAACTGCTCTCCTGAATCTCCTGCCTCCAGAATCTCCCTCGCTCCTCCAGAACCTCCCTCTGCCTCCTCCAGAATCTCCCCTCTCGCCTCCAGAATCTCCCCTGCCTCCTGAATTTCCTCGCCTCCAGAACCTCCTCTCGCTCCTCCTGAATCTCCTCGTTCTCCTGGATCCCTGCTCCTCCAGAATCTCCTCGCCTCCAGAATCTCCCCTCGCTCCTCCAGAAATCCTCCCTCGCTCTCCTGAATCTCCCCTGCTCCTCCAGAACCTCTCAGTTTCTCCAGAATCTCCCTCGCCTCTGCAGAATCTCCTCGCTCCTCCTGAATCTCCTGCTCCTCCCAAGGAACTCCCTCGCTCCTCCTGGACTGCTCCTCTGGATCTCCTGCTCCTCCTGAACCTCCTCGCTCCTCCAGAATCTCCTCGCTCCTCCAGATCCCCAAGTCCTGAACTTCTGTTCTCTGACTGCCTTCCAATTCTCGCCTCCTGGTCTCCTGCTCTCCTGGACTCCCTTCCTCCTGGAACCCCTGTCTTTCCTGAATTTCAGCCTCCAACTCAGCCCTTCCTGAATTTCTCGCCTTCTCCAGAATCTCCTCTGCTCTCCAATCTCCCTGCTCTCCAGAATCTCCTCGCTCCTCCCCTGAACCTCCCTGCTCCTCCTGGATCTCCTCGCCTCCTGAACCCTCCTCGCCCTTCAGACCTCCTCGCTCCTCCAGAATCTCCTCGTCTCCAGAATCTCCTCGCTCCTCCCGGGAATCCCCCTCGCTCCTCCTGGACTCCCTCGCTCCTCCTGAACCTCCTCGCTCTTGGTCCTGGACTGACCTGCTGTAACGGCGGATACCCATGAACTGAAGTGACCCATTTCTACCTTCATAAACCGCGTCTGTGCAGAACCGTCTCAGCAGAACCAGGGTTCTTCTGGGGGGTCCAATCCTTTTCAGGAGAGGAGGAACATGTCGCCACCTGCTGGATTTCTGCCTGAACTGTTCCACGGTTCTTTACAGCTGGAACTGAGCTGACGTTCACAGCTGACAGTGAGGTTCTGCTGAGGTTCTGGTTCCACAGCCACCTTCCTGTATTCTGTGCACCGCTGACTTTCAGGGAGGTTCCTTTAGTGGACGGTCGTTCTTCTTGCAGGTGTTCTAGTTCTGTGGAACCTCAGAGTGGACCGGCACATTTAACGATCCGTTTGAGGAACCACAAAGGTGGTTCTGGTCCAGAGTGCTCGGCTCAGCTGTAAAGAACCTGGATGCAGATGAAAATGAAGCCTTCTTCTGCACTGGAGGGGGTTCTGAGGTGGCGTGAATTTCACTGGCGTGAATCCCAGTCGCTGAAATAAAGGGCTGTGGATGTGCTGTGGGGCGGCCTGTGTTGGGATCTTCTGCACCTGGTTTTGACTCCTGCTGGCAGCGCTGCCTTCCTGCTCCCCTCCTCATTTGACGCCTCTGAAGTTCACTGAGGTTCTAGTCTTGCCTCAGGTCCATGCCCTCGTGTTCCTGCTTCTGTAGGGTTCCTAGTGCAAGGTCTGGTTTCTTCATCCATGCTTCCTTCCTCACCTCATCTGGACCACCACCAACTCACTGACTGGGTGACGCCTTCAAGGGTTGCTGGGTTCTCGCCGTACGCAGTTCCTGAGGTTCCTCTGAGGGCTCTCTTTGAGGCCTCTGAGGTTCCTCAGAGGTTCTTCAGAGGTTCCTTTCAGAGGTTTCTCAGAGGTTCCTAGAGGTTCCTGGAGGTTCCCCAGAGGTTCCTTCAGGAGGTGGTCCCTTCAGAGGTACCTTCCATAGTTTCCCCTAGAGGTTCCAGAGGTCTATCTTAGAGGGTCCTCAGAGGTTCCTCTGTGAGGTTCTTCAGTGGTTCCTTCCAGAGGTTCTTCAGAGGTTCCTTCAGAGGTTCCTCAGAGGTTCCTCGAGGCCCTCAGAGGTTCCTTCAGAGGCCCTTTCAGAGGCCTTCTAGAGGCCCTCTCTGATGTTCTCAGAGGTTCCAGAGGTCTCCGATAGTTCTCTCAGGATGTCTCTTTCAGAGGCACTTCATAGCTCTCTCAGAGGTTCCTCAGAGGTTCATTCAGAGGTTCCTGAGGTTCTTCAGAGAAGGTTCCTTCCAGAGGTTCCTCCAGAGGTACTCATAGTTTCCTCTAGGTTCCCCAGTGTTCCTTCCAGAGGTTCCTCAGAGGTTCCTTCAGAGGTTCCTCAGAGGTTCCTTCAGAGGTTCTTCAGAGGTTCCTTCAGAGGTTCTCAGAGGTTCCTTCAGAGGTTCCTCAGAGGTTCCTCAGAGGTTCCTTCAGAGGTTCCTCAGAGGTTCCTTCAGAGGTTCCTTCAGAGGTTCCTCAGAGGTTCCTTCAGAGGTTCCTTCCAGAGGTACCTTCCTGAGAGTTTCCTCAGAGGTTCCTTCAGAGGTTCTTTAGAGGTTCCCTGAGGTTCCTCCAGAGGTTCCCCTCAGTGGTTCCTTTCCAGAGGTTCTTCAGAGGTTCATTCAGAGGTCCTCGAGGTTCATTCAGAGGTTCCTCAGAGGTTCCTTCCAGAGGTCTCAGAGGTTCATTCAGAGGTTCCTCAGAGGTTCCTCAGAGGTTCCTCATGGGTTCCTTCCAGAGGTTCTTCAGGAGGTTCATTCAGAGGTTCCCTCAGAGGTTCCTCTGTGAGGTTCTCAGAGGTTCTTCAGAGGGTCCTCAGAGGTTCCTTGTGAGGGTCCTCAGAGGTTCCTTCAGAGGTTCCTCAGAGGTTCCCTCTTAGCTTTCTGGATTGTCTTCAGTCATTGAAACTGAAGGACTGAGTTGGTTCTCCCGGGCTTCTACCTCTGTAGATGTTTCTGCTCCACTGCTCCCTAAAGAGGGGGACTCTGCCTCTTGCTGTTGCTGCATGGCTATGGGATATCGTTGACGTGGATCCTCTGGATGCTCTGTGACCAGTACTCTGGATGTGCAGCAGACCCCTTTTACGAGGTGATGTTCTGCTGAAGCTGTTTGGACCCCAGAGGCTCAGACATATAGGGTTTCTTCAGAACCGTGGACAGTCAGCCTCTGAGGACCCAGCTGATGTTTACAGACGGTTCCAACAGGAGTGGAACACCGCCACCTGCTGGAGGCTGCAGGAAACACGACTGCTGCTGCTCAGACTTCAGGAGGATCATGTGACTCCAGCCCCAGAAGAAGCAGCTGAGTTCATCCAGGAAAAGAATCTGAAGTGGAAGAATGTCTGCATGCAGAGAGCTGTGCTGCACATCCCGGAAATGTTTCAGGAAGGTTTCCTAAACAGCATCAAGCACACACTGTACTACAACACACACTGTAATAGGCAACACACACCGTAGTACAAACACACACTGTGTAGGTACAAACACACACTGTACTACAAATACACACCGTGTGGCTCACAATGATATGATCAGGTACTACAAACATATACCTGTGGGGAGATTACAAACACACATCATGTACTTCACAAACACACACTGTACCACAAACACACACCGTGTGTCACAAACACACACTGTAATACAAACACACACTGTAATTACAAACACACATCATGTAACATAAACATACACCGTACACATCTTTGTGTGTTTGCTAGATGTTTATAGGTGTGTTTGCAGGTGTGTTTACAGATGTGTTTGCAGGTGTGTTTACAGATGTTTGCAGGTGTGTTTACAGATGTTTGCAGGTGTGTTTGCAGGTGTGTTTACAGATGTTTGTAGGTGTGTTTAAAGGTGTGTTTCCAGATGTTTGCAGGTGTGTTTCAGGTGTGTTTCCAGATGTTTGCAGGTGTGTTTCCAGGTGTGTTTCCAGATGTTTGCAGGTGTTTACAGGTGTTTCAGATGTTTCCAGGTGTGTTTCCAGATGTTTACAGATGCTCTGGGTGTGTGTTTGCAGGTGTGTTTAAAGGTGTTTGTAGAGGTGTCTTGCAGGTGTGTTTACAGGTTTGTAGGTGTGTTTACAGGTGTTTGTAGGTGCGAGGTAACACGTGCTGCCAATTCAGGCCATTGCATTTTTTCTTTTTTCCTCTCCTCACCTGTTACGTGTACGAAGTATTTTGCGCTTGGGTCATGTGACCGCCGACTACCCAATCAGTAAACTTTATAAGCTGCCACCCCGAAGCTATCAAGACCTATGACAGGAGAGCTGGATTGAGACGCCACGGAGCCAACTGCTAGTATAACACGCCGCGAATACAGCATATTTGTGCACTTAGTCGCAATCGCCATAGGGATTGATGGCGCAGCTGGTCTAACCTGAAATCAAGCTACTGGAGTTCCTTCTGGAAGCGAACTACCTCCCTGTCGCTCAACGAGAGCAGAGGTCTCCCAGAACAACATCAGCTTAATCAATGCACCTGCATTTCCGTCCTACAACCCAGAGACACAAAAGACTCTCAATCACTTCATCACTGAACACTCAACCTCCGGATTCAACCATTTCTGTCTGGGTCGCATGACAATTCATGAGCTGATGATATTAAGGTCGGATACTTAATGGATCACCATCACTGAACCGCCCATCTGTACATATACCTGTAAAGGATATCCTGGAATAATTGAAATATTCTTTGTAATATTGGTGTATGGTGCTGTTTATGTGTGTGTCTAAAAATAGTATGGTACCATTCATAGTGCAACCTACAGTCTCCAGTCTCTTCCTCTCTCCCTGAGCGCCCTGTTCTTTCGAATTTGAACCACATATAGATATGCCATACTTGGCAGGTGTGTTTACAGGTGTTTGTAGGTGTGTTTGCAGGCCTGTTTCACAAAGGAGGTTCAACCAACTCTGAGGTCAACCTGAACTCTGAGTTGGTCAATCTAGAGATTTAACAACTCTGGAGTTTTCTGTTTCAGAGAAGCTGATCCGCTGCTAGATCAATCAACTCTGAGTGACTGAGTCGGAGGTGAGCTGAGCACTGCGACTATAAGAAGCCATTATCAATGGAGCGCAGATATCACGCAGTCACCATGGCAACTGCGGAAAAAAAGAGGTTCATGTGATTTTCTCCAGCTGAACTCTGACGTGGTTGCCAGAGTTACAGTGAATATGAGCAGATATTCCAGAAAGAAAGTAATGCACTGGCAAAAACAGAGACAGTTAGCTGGAAAACATAGCTGCCTACAGCCTAAGCTCTGTATTTAAATCATTGTTGTTATAAAATATTGGCTGTAATAACTTTAGTAAATAGCGTAAGGAGGAAATAAAAATGGTGATATTTAGTGTACTTTGAAGTGTTATTCTGTAAATGTAAAGAGAAATGCTGTAGGTATAGAACTAACTGGGAATGCACTTAACGTCAATGTTTAGAGGACTTTTTTTGTTAATCTTCCTCTGGCAAACGTTGGTCAGTTTCTAATATTACTACATGCAATTGTGTTTTTAAAAGGGTGAACTTTGTCTACTGTTGAAATAACCTTTCGCCGCGCAAAGACTCTTCTTTTCTCACGTTGACCGCGGTCAGAAGCCCAGGGAGATTTCCTTCAGGCCGAAGGGAATTCTCCTTCGGGTTCAGCCTGGAAACCCTCAACCTCCAGAGCGGATTAAGAATGATCTAAAACAGTTATTCTGGGAATGACACCTCTCCGTCCCTCCTCATCCGTACTCACCCCCATCTGCACCTGCACCGCTCTCCCCTCACCCGTGGATCGCATCCTGCCAGCACACACACTGCAACACTACCCTTGTATTGATCACAGAGTAGTTTGAGACTAGATTAAGAAAGTGTAAGAAATGTAAGGTAAATTGTGTTTTTCAAAAGAGTCATTGTTGGCATTAATCTAATTCAATGTCCTCCTGATTTCCCATTTTACATGTAATCCCGGCAGGGAATTAAAAGAACATGGCAGCAGCTAAAATGAAGTATAAATATATTTGATATATGAATACATCTACATATAAATACATAATGTTGTTTTCATTTTATATATGTGATTGATCAAACGAAAACGGTAACGCTCAAACAAAAACGCATGGGGAAATGACAAACATCCAGTCTTCTCAAACTCTTAAGAGGTAAATATAATTTTCTATGAATTAATGCAGCCTCTCTGCTCATTGTCCTCCAAAAAGAATGCTTCATTCTGAACACTAACTGCCTCTGTGACGGAAATGTGGGTACGAAGGTTGGGCGAAATACCGCTTTCGCCTTTTAGCAGTTGGAGGGACCGCAGAAACTTGGAGTTTATAGAGAATAAACTGCTCCTGACTTGGTGTTAGCCTACAGCATAAGTAACAACCACGGATACTGACTCCGAGCAGAAGTTACTCTTCAGAAACGGGTTTGACTTAATTGCTTTCTCTGGTTTGACAAACCTCCCATTCTGAAACGCAGAACCCAGGGTTTCCCACTCTCAGGGTTAACGACTAGAGCTATGCACTTAACTCCTTGAAACAGGCCTCAGGTGTGTTTAAGTGTGATGTTTACAGGTGTTTGCAGGTGTGTTTGCAGGTGTGTTTACAGGTGTTTGTAGGTGTGTTTACAGGTGTTTAGGGTGCTCACAGGTACTGTAGGTGCTTCAGGTGCCACAGGTGTTTGTAGGTGTGTTTGCAGGGGTGTGTTTACAGAGGCAGCAGGTGTTTAGTAGTTGGTAGGTGTGTTTATATGTGTTTGTAGGTGTGTTTACAGGTGTTTGTAGGTGTGTTTACAGGTGTTTGTAGGTGTGTTTGCAGGTGTGTTTACAGGTGTTTGTAGGTGTGTTTGCAGGTGTGTGCTTACAGATGTTTACAGGTGTTTGTAGGTGTTCCTTGCAGGTGTGCCATAGATGTTTATAGGTGTTTGAGGTGGTTACAGGTGTGTTAAAAATATGTGTGTTTGTAAAGCTACAGATGTTTACAGGTGTTTGCAGGTGTCTTTGCAGGTGTGTTTACAGGTGTTTGTAGGTGTTTGGCAGTTTGTAGGTGTGTTTACAGGTGTCTTGTAGGTGTGTTTGTGTGGGTTTGACAGGTGTTTGTAGGTGTGTTTGCAGGTGTGTTGTATAGATGTTTACAGGTGTTTAGAGGTGTCTCTGCAGGTGCTTGCAGATGTTTCTTACAGGTGTTTGAGGTGTGTTTACAGGTGTGTTTACAGGTGTTTGTGTAGGTGTGTTTGCAGGTGTGCTTACAGATGTTTACAGGTGTTTGCAGGTGTGTTTGCAGGTGTGCTTACAGCAGATCAAGTTCTTATTTGCTGCTCTAACTCATCAATGAATCAGCAGAGCTTTTCTCTTCATTTCTGCTGCTTTTACTATAGTCTACTTTTTAACCAGCAGGAGGCGCTGCAGTGAAACCAGCCCACAAACATCAGCAGGACTCTAAAGGCCCGTACACACCGGGACGAGTATTCGCCAGCTGCCAACACGCTTTTTGTGTTCGTTCAGTATGGCTCTCGCTGATGATGAGCTTGTGCCACATGCAATTTCATTCCCTGACGTTAGATGCTTTTTTAATAAAACAGAAATACCCTGTACATTGCCGTGGCGCTATGCACTTTTACGCTTTCTAAAGCTGCCACCAGGAAGAAGAGAGTGGCATTTACGCTGATTGTCAGAATCAAACAAAGAAAACATGAATATTTGAAGCACCAGTAGCTCCAGTTCCAGCGATGAAGAAATTATTGTTCTGTTGATGAAAGACGCCGGAAAAGACGCCGATTTGTGTACATCCCATAGTTACGAGAAGAGAAGAATATGGGGAGTTTTACTGATTGAAGGCAGCTGGAAAATGTATCATGAGTGTTTTCAGGATATTTTAGGAATGTTGTCATTATTTCTTCATGCAGTGTAGACGCTGCTTACGCCTATCTTCTTCACAGGTGTGTGCTCAGTACAGTTTTGTGTTTGAGCGCCCTAAGTTGTGTTTTACTGTAACTTCTGGTAGCTCCAGACACGCAGTAAAGCGCCATTCTCATTGGTCGAGTAGTTTGACGCCAAGTACAAAACCAAAAAAATGAACTCCGGTATGCTTTTAAAAAGTGACGCTGACGGGCGCTGCCTGTGTGCACACTACATTGGTGCCCTTTTTGTTTAGTCACGCAGGCGTTAAACGTCAAGCAAATTGGCCCGGTGTGAACAGGCCTTTGTGGGACTCTTAGCATCTTGGGGTCCAGATGACCTTACTCCCAATGTGCCTTGGATAGCAGAAGGGGTATTTTTACATTTGAACGACCACTCCAGGTCCAAACTCCCTTTTTTGTAACGTGTTCTGAGGAAAATGTGTGTTTTTCCTGTAAAATAATCTTCCTCCAGACATTTCCGTCTCAGTCTTTCTGGGGTTTAGTGAATCTGAAGTCAGAGCAAACTTTACATTTTAAATCTATTTTTTTAGTCAAATCTTTATGCAAATGCCGCATGCTGAACCAGTTTCCACCTGTGAGTCAGAAAATGGACAACTTTAGTGAGACAGAACAATAAACCAACAGTTTTCCTCCTCTTCCTCATTCTCTTCATCCTCCTGGGGTTCTTGAGGTTCTCCTGTAAAGCTGTTTCCCTCATTTTAAACAAAGTTCCTGTTTGCTCAGTTAGACCCCCCAGTCTGGTTCTGCTGCTAATCTTTCTTCCTGTAATCCCGGGGATTGTTCTTGTAATCTGTCAGAATCCGAACCGGAATCAAACTTCAGGACAGACTTCGACTTGAACTGATCTGTTCGGATTCTTCCTTCCGGTTCTTGACTTCCTCCGTGTTTGTGCGCGTCTGTGTATAAAAGATGCGCATGCGCGTGTGTGTGCGTTCATGGACGTCTCCGCGTGCG
Source organism: Oryzias sinensis (assembly GCA_037389245.1). Taxonomy (NCBI): domain Eukaryota; kingdom Metazoa; phylum Chordata; class Actinopteri; order Beloniformes; family Adrianichthyidae; genus Oryzias; species Oryzias sinensis. The sequence goes on along the minus strand of JAUDJI010000082.1, from coordinate 6,296 downwards.
CTCGTCCTCTTCCTAGCTCCCAAACTGCCGCGAAGCAACCTAGCAGGACAGATGACGCGCGCACTCCCAGGTGAGCGCGTGTTTCCGGCAGAGGACTGAACATGCACGCGCGCCTCCAGGTATAATAGGGGCGGGTGCGCGCTGGCCTGTGTGGCCCGTTTCCGTGGAAGAGCTGCTGCTGATGAGGAACACTTCCGAGGGGGAGGGAGGAGGGGGAGAGGAGCGATGAAGGCGCTCAGAACCCTGAAGAGGAGCGCGCGGCAGCGACGGACGGTGAGTCTCCCGCGTGCGGGTTTGGACTGATGGGAATTTATTATGAAAGCTGAACGTTTCCATGAAGGAGACACGACGGATAGAAAGAAATCAAATGTACAAAACTTTATTAGCAGCAGAGTTTAGAGACAAAAGGAGACAAACAAACGAAACATGGATTCAAGCTTCAGCCTAGTCTAGAATTGAAGATTTAAAGTAAATGCTGTAAAAGACGAACCAGAAGATAAAGAACCGGTTCCAGTAGAACCCAAGTTCCCCTGCACTCCTCTGTGTTTCTGGACCTGGTTCTCATGGACCAGAACCTCCTTGTCCACCACAGACCACCAGCAGAGAATGCTTGATTGAGTCAAAGTAATGTGTCACATTACAGAGTATTGTTCTTCCAGTAATCCATTACTTTGGCCTGTTCCCAGACTTGGAGCATAGTGGGTTCTGGTGGATTCTCAGACCACAGTCCTCATGTTTTCTTTCAAATGCTCCACCTCGTACAGTCTGGGGTCCCGGTCCATCAGGAGACTGGGCTGTTGCTTCCTCCTCTCTAATGCATCCACATGTAGACTCAGCCTGTCCCTTGGCGCGGTTGGGAGCCAGAAGAGTCCATGGCTTCATCCATCATCATGCAGAAACGTTCTAGATTCTGTTGATCCATTAAAAGCCGCTCACCAGAAGAGGCAGGAGCCAAGCTCAGTGAAATTACGCAGGATGTTCGGCGTCTGAGCCGTAGACCAGAAGACTCATGGAAACAGGAGCATCTGCAGGTCTGGCATGAAACTGAGAGACAGTTGGAGGAAACACCAAGAGACCGTGAAGCAGGAAGAACAAAGTGTTTATCCAGCTTGGCCCACGTTCTTTATGAAACTGCTGGTTCTGTTTGTGATGACAAATGAAATGTGTGAACGTTGTTATTTTTTATCAGCAGGGTAGCTGCAATAGGGCAAACATGTCCTCATCCTCTTCCTCCTTATAATCTGCTGTGGTGCAGGACTCTGCTGGTTTTATCCAGTTTAAGTCGTGTCAGGGTCTGAACTGACTGGGATGGTTAGTAAATTAAAAGCACCATCTTCTCCCTTGGATCCAGTCCCACCTCGCTCTTTTAAACAGGTTCACAGAGATCATCAATAGCAGCCTGTCATCAGGTCTTGTCCTGACCTTCTACCAAAAAGCTGTTGTTGAACCTCTACTTAGAAACCAGGTCTGGATCCAACAGGTCATTAACCATCAACCACACCTTCAAAGCTGCCGTTAGTGTCTAACATTCTGGAAAAGTGTGTAATGGCACAGATGCAAGCTTTTTGGATGAAAGTGGGATTTTAGACACTTTCCAGTCAGGCTACAGGACATCTCATAGCACAGAGTCTGGTCTTTAGAAAGTTTTAATGATCTTTATTTAACCACAGACTCTGGCTACCATATTTTAGTGCTTTAGACCTGACTGCTGGGACAGTGGATCATACAACTCTTTAAACCGCTTGAACATTGTGGGTAGCAGGGGCGCCTAAACTGGTTTAAATCTGACCTGTCAGGGCGGTCCCTTACGGTTAGGATGGGGGACTCCACCTCGTCCTCTGCTCTGCTACTTTCTGAGGTTCCCCAGGGTTCAATTTTAGGATCAGGCTCTTCTTTACCTGCTTCTTTAGATGATATTTTTGGTGAAACATTGCCTGCCATAATATTTTTATGCAGATGACTGCCACCTGTACACGCCCATTGTTAAACATCATGGAAGCCCTTCCTTAACTGTCTGGGGGACGTCAGAACTGAATGAGGAAAACAGAGGTCATGATGTTGGGACCCGGGGTCAGTCTTGACTTGGAGCCCGTTCAGCATCACGTGAGGCCCATAGAAACTGTTTGTTTGGGAAATGTGCTGCATAAAAAAGTGGATTGGATTGGATAGAATGTTCCTGAGTTCCTTAGAAAGTTCCTCAAAGAACCTGTAGAACATCGAAGTGATTAGGGTTTTCTGGGGGGGGGCATTTCAGACACTTCAGTCCAGTACAGCAAATGAAAGCTTTTATTCTGAAAAGAAGAAAATGATTGTTTCAGGAAAACCATAAATAAATAAAGTCCAGGTTCAAATCTTTAATGCATGTGAGCTGAGCTCCTCTCACACCGTCACTGAGCTTTCACCTGTCTGCGACACAGCAGGTGAATGTGGAACTGCATACCTGTGCAGGTGAATTCCTTTGAAGCTTAGAATTTTATCTTTGATGTTTGCTTTTTGGTCTTAAAACGCCCTAAACCAGGCTAAATATCAGTTTCCACATTTCCTGGATAAACCAATCCAGTCAGAGATCTTTTCTTTGTTGATTATCCCAGTTTCATTTGGCTCAGGTTCATTTAGACTGCATTAGGTTTCAGGGACGCTTGTCTGACAGACTTAAGCTAAAGAATCTTTAACTAGTAAATATTGGAAAGTGGGTGAAGTTTAAGCCCAGCCCACCTCTCAAACCCTAAGATACAAAAACCCTTAAAGCTGCTGATGCACACAATTATTTTTTGTTTGTGCTGCACTGTGTGTGTTTATGTTGCACAATGTGTATTTGTGCTGTACAGTTTTTGTTTGTACTGAGAAAAACCCCTATGCGATTGTAGGGTGGATGTACTGGGTGAGGAGCTCATTCAGGCACATCAAACATCTGTCGCCCAGTCGCACATCTGTCTCACACAGCTGCCACACACCCGCCACACACCTGCCCCCACATCTGTCTTGGCCACACCTGCGTCACACACCTGCGTCACACACCTGCCTCACACACCTGCCTCACACACCTGCGTCACACACCTGCCTCACACACCTGCGTCACACACTCCGCACACACCTGCCTCACACACCTGCCTCACACACCTGCCTCTCACACACCTGCGTCATACACCTGTCTGCCGGTTCCTGTTGTGGTAGTTTCGGCACGGTGCCTCTCACATTCCTCAGTGACACTTCTGTCAATCACAGGTGTCATTTCTCAGGCCGACCACGAGAAGCAAAGATTCTTCCACAGTCAGACGATGAAATCACAGAAACACTGCTGTCTGACTGACAACAACACCGCAGGAGAATTCCACTTTTCCTTTTCAAAACACAAAAATGACTCTCTCTCACACACACACACACACACACACACACACAACAGGCATTTCCGTTTTTACGTTTTAATACAACAAAACCACAAATACACATTCGCCACAGAAACACAAAAAGAAGCACACACTGTAGATGTTTACTAAGACACAAATAAAGACTCACAATAGAGTGCACTCAACGATAAACACACACTCACACATAACAAAACAGGACACAAAACCACACACAGAGATGCATAAGTGGATCCAGGCCACAGTTGTCGCTGAAATGATTCAGAGCAGCCAAAAGATCCTCTTAGAGATTCTGGCAGATGGAGGGTGGGGGTTCCTCAGGGCTCCTGGGTCTGCTCCCTCTGCTTTTTACAGAAACACACATTCTGATTTTCTGTGTTTGTCAGAAATGTCTGAGTCTGATGATCTTCACGCTCACATCAGATCAGAGGTCATCTGTGAGGGGGCTGAAGGTCACGGGCTCATGGAGGCGGAGCCATGGTGTGCAGAGTGTGTGACGTAGGCGTTTGTCTCTGTTTCTGCAGGGCTCATGAGCATGGCATTCAGCACCGTCGGCCCCACCGCCACACCCACAAACCAGTGCCTGCACAACAGCGACACGTTCAAGTACTACGTCTACACCTGCACCTACATGGTGGTGTTCCCCGTGGCGTTCCTCTGCAACATCGGAGCGCTGGTGGTCTTCCTGAGGCAGAGAAACAACAGGTCGGAGTTTGGGTTCCTGCTTGTGGGTTCCTGTCTGTTCTGGTCTTGTAACATTCAGCCTCCAAACCAGCTCACAGACGGCTGGACAGAAGGTCAGATGATTGACAGGTGAAGGTGGAGTCTTTGCTGCTGAGCTCCTGGAGGAGTCTGAGGACTGCAGTTCCTGCTCCTCCTAGAGCTTCACCTCTTGGTGTCATTCTGCTGATCTTCTGCCAGGATATTTTGGTCAGCACTAGCTGGAACATAAACATTTGGAGGAGAGGCGGAGCCTGAAGGGAGGCGTGGTTCTCTCAGTGAGGAGCTCTGGATCGTGGTCCTCGCCACGTCTCTGGCAGAAGATCAGACATTTGTTTATCTCCATGAGCTTCATTTGTTTATCAGGCAGCAGATCATCCTGCAAACACGTGCAGGCCGGAGCCGGCAGAAGCACCGCCGACACGAACACAATGACCGTCTTGTTTGGATGTGATGAAGGCCGGCGTGTTTGGAGAACGAGTCACGCCGCCATCAACATACCCAAATATATTTACATAAACTTCTGCTTCCCAACAGCTTTTGACGTCTGCTCTAGTTCTGACAACCGCATGAATGGATGGAGGGGCATCCACAGTCCAGAATTACAGGCTTTCAGAACCCCACATGGCTTCTGGTTCCGGGTCAGAACCTGGTTCTGCACAGCCTCGTCATTGATGTGTCCACTTTAAGCCTCTGTCACATGACCTGTACAGGTGGTGATGATGTCATACGGCGTCCTTAAGCCACGCTCTAGTCGTAGTAAGGTGTGAGTTGTGGCACAAATGCTACATGGGGGGAGGGGTGGGGGGTAGGTACCTGTAGGACCTCCAGACAAACTACACTCTGATTGGCAGGTTTCCTCATGGGGGGTAGGAAAAAGACAGAACCTGCAGACAGTCCGTTCCTCTGTGAGGACGGCTGGGACGGAGGCCTCAGGGAGGGAGGGGTCTTCTTCAGATGTCTTTTGAATAAGAAGCTGTTTAAAGATTTCTCTTGTCTGCCTTTGTGTCTCCATTGTTTCTGGTCCATCTGGGTGTTTGTGGTTCCGTTCCTGATCTCCGGTTCACAGCCAATCATCCAGGTGAAAGTCAGAGCGGCGCATACCAGAGTGTGTCATCAGAGGAGCACCCGCTCTAGTGAAAAAAGCTGCACCTCTGATCAGAAGGTCTGGTTGGTGGAGGGTCCTTAGACCAGACACTGACCCCACGTTGGTCCTGGTGGTTATAGGATGGCGCCGTCGGTGTGTGAATGTGTGTGTGGCTGACTGGGACTGGGACTGTAAGCCAGTCGGGCCCTCGTGGAGGGTCGAAGAGGTAAACGCCATTTACCAAAACTGTGAGGACCCCAACGGGAACGATGAGACAATGGAAGAGGTTTCTTCAGAACTCAAGAGACCAAACTTTAACCCAGTTGACCCACATGACCCAAACCAGGAAACAGCAACTGTTGCAGTTCTTTAAAAAAACAAACACTGGAGGCAGACGGAAACATTTCTGCATCAACCTCCATGTGACAAAGTCTGATTAGATAAAAACAGATTTATATCCAAGTTCTCACAATGTTTATATTCTCCATTCATGGAGTCCATGTGCGTACGTGTTGGGTATTTGTGTGTGTGTGTGTGTGTGTGTGGGGGGGTTATACTCAGCTGATTTGGGCTCCAACAGAATGTGTTTTGTGATGGACTGACAGTCAATCAGCCAGTTTTAGTTCATTATTGAGGTGGGCGGAGCAAGCCCCCAACCTGTCGGTCCTGAGGTCAGTGACCTCTGATGGTTCAGGGACTCTTCAGTGTTCCGCCGCAGGTCCTTACGTACCACACAAGAACCGTTCCTCAATGTTTCCCGTTTAAGACAAACAGTTTCCCAATTCTTGCTTCAATATTTGTTTCAAGTAGCAACAAAAATTAATCATTGTGGCTTCAAAATGAGACTTTTATCAATTCCATTTATTTCTATTTTTTATTTCGTTTCAATGGGCTTCATACGGTAATTGTATAGGAACATGAAATCAGTTATAGAATTCAATAGAGAAATGCTAAACTAAACTAAACTAAACTAAACTAGACAAACATCTTGAAGACATGAAGGAGGGATCCTCCCCCAGGACGGACAGGCGATTTACCAGAACTCTTAGAGAAGAATTAACTTATCTAAATCTACAACTACATATATAAAGTCCAGCAGACGGGCTTCATCCAGAGGGAGTTGG
>JAUDJI010000081.1:0-44213 GCA_037389245.1 Oryzias sinensis | reverse complement strand
GGACAGTCTCATTGGGTCCACCATGTTCCCAGCTTTCTCCGTCTTTCTATCTGGACTCTCTGGCATCTTGAAATGATGCCTCAAATGAGGAAATGATCCTGAGTCAGGAACAAGCTGAGGCTGATCACACTGGTTTCTTGACGTAGTATCTGCTCGCCAACGTCTAGTCTTTGCAAAACTGATGACATCACAGCAAGGGTCAAGAACCAGAAGGACATGTAGGACGGCAACCTTCTGCATTTCACCGAGACATGCCACTGAACCACGTCATCCACCTGGCAGAGTTTATCCAGATTGATCACATTGTCAACATAATGGAGATGGTCTGATGGTCTACAACCAGTGGTGGGACACCGTGACCATTGTTCCCCTTTCATGCTCCTGCATTCCAAATCTTGAACTTCAGGTCTTCAAATGAAGCACTTTAATCCCTCTGCCATCTATGTCATCACAGTCAGTGATTATTTTATTCCACCTCAAGACACAGACTCAACTACTGGAATCTACATGAGACACTAAAGATCCACCAATCATAGCACCAGGACGCCACACTCATTGTTTGAAGGACTAGAACAGTTTCAAGCAACAACTGCTGAATCTCCACCACTTGCCCCGGTAGGGGTGAAAGGACACTGAATAACTGGTACATGTCATTTGAAAACAGCTACAAGGCTCAGTCCTAACCACCATTTGGAAAGTTGGACCATGATGCCATTTTCTTTCTGCTTGTGTGCCTCTGAAACAGGAAGCCACGTTACAGAAGGAGGTAGCAACCTGGCCAGGCTGAAGATGATGGACAATACAGACAGTTGTACATGTTCTGGTACAACTTTGTGACGTCAACATGTTTGATGAAATGGTCATGGGGCTTTAAGGTAAACAAATGGATGATACAGAGCAGAAAACCACCATCAAGATACATTTTATTACCAAAAGATCACAGGTGTATAAAATCATCACTCAGACATACAGACTGTTTTTCAAATATTTGCGAAAGAATGGTCTGCTCTCATGAGCTCAGTGATTTCCAGCGTGGAACTGTCATAGGACGCCACCTGTACAACAAATCCAGAGGAGAAATGTCTCTCCTAAATATTCCACAGTCATCTGTCAGCTCTATCAGACAGGACAGGACAAGACAAGCCGCCACCAATGTGTGAATGTGTGTGTGACTGTAAAGCGAATTTGTCCTTGTGGGTAGAAAAGCGCTATATAAGTATACGCCATTTACCATTTATTGATCCCCGGAGGCAAATTCAGTTGTAACAGCAGCCAAAACAAGAAATATAGCATATAAATAATTATAATTTCTATAATAATAATAGAAAGTGGGAGTGAAAGGACACGTCAAATAACAAGCTAAATAGTTAGAAAACACTTAGTAGACAGCTACTAAGCTGTTACCGTAGTCTAGCCATGTAGAAACAAAGGCATGAGCACGCTGTTTCTCACAAATGTGCATGCTGTGTTTGAGAAATACACAATAAATGTTTCAGAAATTCACAATAAATGTTTTACAAATAAAGAAGGAATTTATGAAAGAATATTGATTGTAGCATGTAGATGCTGACGAGTCTTCATTACCAGCTCATATAAATGTAGACATTTGTGGATGATTGATTTTTACAGTGGGGTGTTTTCATGGAGCTTGTTGTATTTTGTTGACGGTCCCTTGGCAGCCGTGTCATTTTTCTGTCTGCATTTACAGCTGGAAGAGAACATTTCTCATTAAAAGGCAAACAAACCCTGATCTTTTTAGAAATGTGTTTGTAGTTCCCTCTCTGTGTTAACACTAAATGATTGAGATCCTTGCTGTCACATTTGAATGTTCAGCATGTGAGTGCTGGGTCATCACCATGGAGACAGACGGGTCACTTCCTGCAGACAGAACAGTTTAGAAACTGAAGATGATTGATCAAATGTGATTGATTGATTTCTGTTACCTGAGGCTCTTTGTGGACATAAAGACACCAGAAGGAGAGTGGAGATGAAGAACGGACTGATCACCAGCAGGTGGAGCAGGACTCTGAATCCAAGACCTAATGCAGGGGGCGGGGCTTCTGTGGTGGGGGGGATTTGATGGCAGTGAAGCTCCTCACCTGAGACAGAGATCCAGCAGGATGGAGACTCTCCAATTTAGTCCATTATTATTTTAATATTTTGCTTTATTTTTCAAATATGCATAACAAGAACAGTCATATCAATGAGAATGCCAGGTGATGCTAACTAAATACACCAACTGGTGCAGCTCGGACACATCCTCAGTGATGAACCCAGGGTCTTGGGGTGTTTCGAATCTTAGATCATCATACACCCTCACCTGGGCCACCCAGCAGGGGGTGATCAGTCCCCAGTTTGTGTCCGAGCAGCGCTCCACCACGAATCTGCCCTTTTGATCCACAGCCACCTAGAGGCTCTTTCTGCTGCCTCACTGATGATTTTGGTGGCTTTTCTCTCCTGCACCCCTTGAATACCCAGGAGCTTGAGTACTCGGTGCAGGGATTGCCCTGGGAAACCCCTGCAGCCCACTTCAAATGGCTCACAACGTCCCCTCCAGCCGCTCATCTTAGGCTTCCACCAGTTCCAAGTATCTGGCCCTCTTCAGCTCGTTAGCCTCGCACATCCGATCTTCCTACGGTACTGTAAGTTCCAGCAGCACCACTAGCTTTGCGGTGTCTGATGTAATCTCCAGTCACCCGCTGATGCTAGCAGCCCAGTTGAGATCTTACGCTCTGCTTGTGGTTTCTCTCCTGCCCTGACAAAAGTGGCATTGTACTTCTCTGGGAGCTGGTGTTTGCTTTGCTGAATTCCTGTACAGATGATGGCAGCCACTGTCCTCAGAACCTGGTCAAGACGCCATGTATACCTTCCCTCTCCCAAGGCCCTAGGGCAGCAGCTCAGGACATGCTCCAGGGTGCCTATTGCCTGGCACAAGGTGCAAGCCGGTGATTCCACTAATCCCCAACAATGCAGGTTGGATGGGCTTGGAAGTACATCGTAGACCGACTGGATCAGAAACTTGAGTCTGGCTGGTTCTGACTTCCACAGTTCTCACCATGTGATCTTGCGGGTCGATGCATTTTCCCATCTCTTCCAAGCACCTTGCTGGCGCATGGCTACAGCTTTGTTGGAACGATCTTCTTTCACCTCTGTACGGATCTCTTCCTGCACCAGCTGCCGTCTCTCCCTCCCTTTGGCTCTGTCGAATTTCGGTCTTGAGTGGCTTCCAAGACCCGTTCTACCCACTGCCACATTGCCAAGCAAGACACTGTGTCTCAGCTTGGCTTCTGCACGAGCAACTGCCTCTTGAGTCTGCCACTTCCTTCCTGTTCACACCAAGATGCCTGCAGAGGAGACTCTGGTGTCCTTTGAGTCTCTATACAGTAGCACCTCTCTGGCTCTGGTGACTTTGAATTCTTCTATCAGGCTTGTGAAGGGGAGTTGCAGCTTGATGGAACTGCATTCATATTACAAAAGAACTTTAGCAAAAGACAGACAGCTGTTATTTATACGAATGGGTTTTTTAAACCATTAGAAATAGTTTGTAATTAAGATTCTATTTAATTATTACAGCGGTAAAATTAAAGTTGTAATGAATACATTTTCGATTTGTGAAAATGAAACTTACAAAACATTCTAATTAGATGAATTTCCACTTTTATGTTTGATTTTATCTTCTTTTCATCTTGACCAAATATGATGTATTTTAATTTAATCTGAAATTTGTGATTTATAAAACGTGAACATTCTTCCCATAATGGATTACAGTTCGTAAATAGTTGACAGAGTTTCTGGTGTTCTTCACAGAGAGGACAGTTGGGGTCAATTGTCTTTTCTATCTGATTATGAACTGATTATGGGATAGATTCTATGTAGGAGACGTCTCTCATCCTGTTAAGGATTAGTCATTTCTGATGCAGAGTCAAATATTTTTCAGGACAAGTCAGGAACAAATGTTCTCCACTAGAAGACAGCAGAGGAACAGAAATGACATTGAGCTGAAACTGGAGGACTTTGCTCTTCAGGACAAGTAGAAACAGGATTTTCCAACATTAGAAGGAGATGTTTTCATCAAGGTCAGTGTTTTAAAGAGTAAGTTGACAGATTTCAGTAGCAACAGCATCAAAAACAATGGAATACTCTGTTGGAATATACAGTCAGTATGCAGGAAGTTAGCGGGACTCAGCTGTCAATCAAAAGACCACGCCTTCAACCCAAAACAAGCAGCGGTGCTTTTCCTATAACCTGCGGTGCTGAATCTCCAACCATGTGGATCCTCGGTTCTGTTCTGTTCGTGGTTCTGGTCGGTTCTTCTGGTTCCGGAACATCAGGTGAGATCAGAATAAAACAGAAATGTCTGAAAATAGTTAGAGAGTAGCCGTTAAACAGCAGTGAAGACTTTTGTTTGAGGTATGAGGAGGAGAAAGCTCACACTGATTCTGTTCATGAAAGAGAGAAAGATGGAGGAGAAATGAGGACCCATCGGAACCGCTATCGTTACTGTAACGGTCCAGATTACTGATTACTGTCCTCTGGAATTCTCTGATCTCTGGTTCTTCTGATGCAGGTCTGAAAATCACTGCTAGACCTGGAGATGACGTCACTCTGACATGTGGAGACAAGAACATCCCTAAGAATCCAACTTTAGAGTGGAGCAGACCCGACCTGCCGGTGAACGCATATGTGCTTTTCTACAGGAGTACTGGTGGTGATGCTGATGATTATCAGCATGAATCTTTCAAGAACCGAGTGTTTCTGAAGGACAGTGAAAGAATGAAGGATGGAGATCTGTCTGTGGTTCTGAGGAACGTGACGATGAATGACGCTGGAACATACCAGTGTAGAGTTCAGAGAAAAAGTAAATCTAATTTACAGACTCCTCCCATCTCCACCATCCATCTGTCCGTGGATCCTCCAGGTGACCCGTCTCCAGGTGAGCAGTGTTTGTGTTCCTGCTTGATGTCAGAGTAAAGGTCTCAGATCAGACGTGTTTTCTGAAGATGTTGTTGATGAGACTCTGCAGGAAGCAGCTGCTCTGATGAGGAAGAGGAGAGGATTCTGTTCTGCACTCATCATCCTCTCTCTCTCCTGCAGGAGAACAAGGAGGACTGAAGAAAGAAGGACTGAGTCCAGGAGGGATCACTGGGATTGTTCTGGCAGTTCTTCTTCTTCTTCTTCTTGGTCCTGGTGTTGTTCTCTGGATCCACAGGAAGAAAAAAGATCCAAACCAAAGCTCCAGTGGTTCCAACAACCAGCAGAATCCTGAAGAGGATCGTCTAAACTCAGATTCTGATGCAGAGAGAAGCAAAACAAACACAGATCCTTGAAGGTCTTTCCTGTTCCTGAAGTGGATCTTCTCTGCAGTTCAGACTCTAGAACCTTTCAGAATAAAAGTCCAAAGAGTCCAAAGGTCAGAAGAAGCAGAAGGTGGATCTTCATGGATGCTTTGTTCTAGCTTGAATGCTGCCGCTCACTCCTGAGAACATCAGAACATCTGACCCAGAACCTTCTTCCTGCTGGTTCTAGTGGTTCTGCAGGTGGACTGTTCACAGGTCAATCATTTCATTTGTTTCTGCAGGTTCTCAACCGTCTGTAAAGTGTTTCTGCTCATCTGAATAAAAAGTTGTAAAGAGTTCCTCTGTTCTCCTCAGTCAGAACACAGAGAACGTTTCCAGGAAATGTGGTTCTAACAGACGATCCACAGACTGTTGAGACTGCAGCAGAACATCTAGAACCTTCTAGAAAAAGACTGTTCTCTCCAGACAGAAGAATGTTTTCTCAGAGTTCCGTTGGTCAGACCTGAGGTTCTCCATGTGCCGCATCACAGCTGCAGTCAAGATTCAGCGATATATACATATGCTGATCGTCCCGATGGGTTGAATAAAGCATCAGTTCAGAGAGAAAGTTCTCCTCTTACCGCTTGTTTTTGTCCAGATCAAGCAGTTATCAGGCTTTAATGCACACCCAGCAGCCAATCAGAATCGAGTATTAATCCGGATATATATATGTGTGTGTGTGTGTGTGTGTGTGTGTGTGTGTGTGTGTGTGTGTGTGTGTGTGTGTGTGTGTGTAAGGTAATTTTCTCAATTGTGACTTTCACCTCTTCCCAAAATGTTTGAATACCATTTATTCCCAGGTACAGTGGAAGTATGTTCCTTTCCTTTCCATCTGCTGTATGTGTTACATATACATAAATCTGCTGGTGTTAAATATGTACGCATTAACCATTTGTATTGTATTACTTTCAGTCTGGAGGTAATTTTGAGCTGCAGCACTCTCCTGTTCCTCATTTGTCAATTCTTTTTGGAGATCTACTTGCTTTGTGTTGTGAACTTTCCTTTGAATTTGAAAAAAACATGTCATAAAACTCAAAAACGGCGTCTTGTTTGGACCTGCCTCTCCCCATAAATGTGTCTAAAAGTCAGCAGTGAGGTTTATTGAGGGCGTTCTGTGTTTTTTTACTTACAAAGTTTCTGACTTGGAGACATGGATAAAAATGTTTTTAAAAATCATGTTTATAATAATCACTTTTATTTGCCTTAAATGGCACATAAAGACGCTTTACAACACGTGAGTGAAAAACAGTCAATAAAAACAATAGCCAATACAATAAAAATCAAAACATAAAAATGACAAATACAAGGGTTAATCAATTTTAACCTCTCCTCTCTCCTTTACCTCCTTCAGCCATGTTTGGCTGGCATGTTTGTGTGTTTAGTTTTTGTTCTCCAGTAAAAGAGGAAGTGTGTTGGGATGAACGCTGGACTGTGGAGTCAGGCACCACAGGCCTGTCCCTGTGACGTTCCTCATAGTTTTGAAGCAGAAGCTCCTTCTGCACACAGAAGCACCTTGTTCCAGTAGACAACAGAATGCATGCAATATAGTTGCTGCAATATGCTGCTGGGTCATAAGACCCAGCAGCATCTGGACAGATGTTCCCTCCATTCTGCAGCTGCAGGACATCAGACCAACAGCAGTTGGACAGACACCAAAGTCTGATTCTTCTGTTAGGATGATCGTCTGTGTGATGGTTCACTTTTCTCTGAAGCATCAACCAGGAAACTCAGACAGGAAGAGACCTGACAAACCACAAACGAAAAGAGTTTTCAAGAAGTCTCAGAACTCTGATTGCATCTCTGAGGTTGACTGTCATTGGTCATTTTGATGGTAGATGACTCAAACAGTGACATGTTCCAGAAACACTCTGGTGATGTCAGCATGTTGGAGGAAATGGTCTTGGGTGTTTTACTGTGCAGAGTACCACCATATACATTGACCAAAAATATAAACTCAACACTTTTGTTATTGATCCCATTTTTTATGGTATGAACTCAAAGATGTGAAACATTTTCCACATACACAAAATAACCAGTTCTCTGAAATATTGTTCACAAATCTGTCTAAATCTGTGATAGTGAGCACTTCTCCTTTGTCAAGACAATCCATCCCACCTCACAGGTGTGTCATATCAAGATGCTGATTAGACAGCATGATTATTGCACAGGTGTGCCTTAGACTGGCAACAAGAAAAGGCCACTCTGAAATCTTCAGTTGTATTACACAGCACAATGCCACAGATGTCGCAAGTTTTGAGGGAGCGTGCAATTGGCATGCTGATAGCAGGAATGTCCACCAGAGCTGTTGCTAGGGAATTCAATGTCCATTTCTCCACCATAAGCCGTCTCCAAAGAAGTTTTCGAGAATTTGGCAGCACATCCAACCGGCCTCACAACCGCAGACCACGTGTAACCACACCAGCCCAAGACCTCCACATCCAGCATGTCCACCTCCAAGATCGTCTGAGACCAGCCACTCAGACAGCTGCTTAAACAATCGGTTTGCATAACCACAGAATTTCTGCACAAACTGTCAGAAACCGTCTCAGGGAAGCTAATCTGCATGCTCGTCGTCCTCATCGAGGTCTCGACCTCGCTCCAATTCGTCGTCGTAACCGACTTGAGTGGGCAAATTCTCACATGCGATGGTGTCTGGCACGTTGGAGAGGTGTTCTCTTCACGGATGAATCCTGGATTACACTGTTCAGGGCAAATGGCAGACAGCGTGTGTGGCGTCTTGTGGGTGAGAGGTTTTCTGATGTCAATGTTGTGGATCGAGTAGCCCATGGTGGTGGTGGGGTTATGGTATGGGCGAAGAACACAGGTGCATTTCATTGATGGCATTTTGAATGCACAGAGATACCGTGACGAGATCCTGGGGCCCATTGTTGTGCCGTACATCCAACAACATCACCTCATGTTTCAGCATGATAATGCACGGCCCCATGTTGCAAGGATCTGTACACAATTCTTGGAAGCTGAAAACATCCCAGTTCTTGCATGGCCAGCATACTCACCGGACATGTCACCCATTGAGCATGTTTGGGATGCTCTGGATCGGCGTATACGACAGCGTGTTCCAGTTCCTGCCAATATCCAGCAAATTCACACAGCCATTGAAGAAGAGTGGACCAACATTCCACAGGCCACAATAGACAACCTGATCAACTCTATGCGAAGGAGATGTGTCGCGCTTAATGAGGCAAATGGTGGTCACACCAGATACTGACTGGTTGTCTGAGTCCCCTGACCCCCTCAATAAAACAAAACTGAAGATTTCACAGTGGCCTTTTCTTGTGGCCAGTCTAAGGCACACCTGTGCAATAATCATGCTGTCTAATCAGCATCTTGATATGGCACACCTGTGAGGTGGGATGGATTGTCTTGGCAAAGGAGAAGTGCTCACTATCACAGATTTAGACAGATTTGTGAACAATATTTCAGAGAACTGGTTATTTTGTGTATGTGGAAAATGTTTCACATCTTTGAGTTCATACCATAAAACATGGGAGCGATAACAAAAGTGTTGCGTTTATATTTTTGGTCAGTGTAGAAATGTATTAACTAGAAGCCATGATTGGAAAAATCTATCTGTACTACCCTGAGGTACTGCTTCGCTGCCAAGGACCTGTGGATTTCTAATTTCCTTACTGGGAGACCATAGGTCTGATGACTTGACAAACACACCTCATCCTGCATCCCCCTCAGCACTGAAGCCCCATAAAGGTTTGGTCTTAAGCCCGTATGGATTCACTTTACACTTTTGATTGTGGCCACGTTTCACCACCATCTGCAAATATGCTGATGACACTGTTTTGTTGGGGTTGGACTTAAAAAAGAAAACAGCTTCCCCAAAGAGGACCACAAACCCGGTGAGTTGATGACAACTGAACATTCTGCAACTGATGTCTCTGAGGTAAGAACATGCAGAGACTGGACCATCTACAATAACCGACATTCATCAGTGAGTTTGGGCATATTTCTTCATGTAGTGACCATATAAACACAGGGTTTTATGTTTGTCTCAGACTTAACTCCATTTGGTGGTCTGAGGGGGGGACAGATAAACTCTTGTATAATAATAATAATAATAATAATAATGTCATTTTATTTGAAGAACCTCTATGAACACTCAGTGCCAGTGTACAAATAAAATAAATAAAAATGAATTGCTGCTGTCAGTGTGTGTGTGTGTGTGTGTGTGTGGGGGGGGGTTAAAGCTGCCCTCCAGTGGCTAAACTAAGGATCAAACAGAACGTTTCAAAATGTTAAAATTGAAGCAAAACCTACTTTTTCATCACTTTTTCTATTTTTTTAAATAGTATAACACAATTATTCACAAAAGTGTTGTAAAGATGAATAAAAAGCTGTTCTTGATTTTAAACTTTAGAGTTTGGTCCTGACGTTGGTGTTTGGTCAGAACTAAATGTCTGAGGAAAATACCTGTTTGGAGACCAATTCAGTCGCATGTTTATATGATAAATTTGATAATAATTAGTCAAAGATGTGCTGGAAATGAACATAAGTAGAAAAAAAGGAAAATGTATGTCATCAATAAATGTATAAAGGAAACATTGAATGGGACAGTGAGGTTTTTAAAAGATATTAAATACATTTAAACAGATTTACAAGACATAAATAAATACATAAATATGAAGTAAAATACAAATATTCTCCCATAAATAAAAGCATGATACATCATTTAAATAAATAAATAGAGTACATTCAATAAATGTGAAGATTTTGGTGGCTTCACAAAAAGAAAAACAACCTTTTGACTTTTCACACTTTTCACAGGTTTCATGTTTTATTAAAGTTCTTTTCTTGGTGTCTTGACTCTCAGGTCAGTACAGATTGTCAGATTGGTTCAACGTTGAAGTCCTTCAGCTCTCCTCTTCATCCTGGACTCTCCTCCTCTCTGTCGTTTCTCTTTCTATCTTCACCGGCATGCTGGACTTCCTGGGCTTCTTCTTTGGCAGAGATCCGGCTGACCGTTTGCCCCACGGTGGACTGATCCCACTGCAGGAGAATTCTGACACCAAGTGACCACTGCAACCAGAGGAGAGGCAGGAAGGAGGGGGGTCCAGAGGAGGAGAGGGGGGAGGGGTCCGTGGTCGATTCAGGATGAAGACACGGTTGGTGTCTTGTGATAAGGTTGGAGGTAGAGTGACGTTAGGTGGAGGGTCCCTGTGGGTGTCATGATGAGTGTTGGTGTCAGCCTCAAACCCGTTCCTGGTTTGAGCTTTTTTAAGGGTTGGTGCATCGAAACCACAGAACAGAGAGTGTTTCCTGAAGTCTTTTTCTCTGAGCAGACATTGTTCCTGGAAGTTCTTCATCCTGTCTTTGCTGTGGTGAGGGTCACTGGGTGCGTCTCTGTGGGTGCTGGTGTGCAGCCGTGGGTTGGGGTTGGAGCTGTGCCGGTTTCGGCTCCGTAGCGAGCTGAAGACCATGGTGCAACCTGCTACCGTGCAGCGGTGTTTGATCTTTAGGTGGACGGCATTGTAGTGGATTTTCAGGGTTCCTGTGCAGACAGAAGAGAAATGACGGTGAACTGGTGTAAAAAAGGTGCCTCTAATTCCACATGTCTTGATTATTACGCCTACTATAGATGGAAAACACTGATCCAGATAGCCAGCAGTACATGAGGCATGAATGACACTGGAAACCAGCTGGAATTGAAGGACTGGGATTGGGCCTACTGATTGTCATGACTTAAATCAATAGAATAGGAAATAAAGGGTTTTTATATTTGGGTAGAAGTTGAACCATCAATAAACCTGAAATATTGTACATTTTCCTCTGCATAAGCAGGTAAAAGGAAAGAACTTTCCACATCACTGCATACCAGTTCCTGTTGTGAACTGCACACGGACTTGACGGCAGCATTTCTGAGGTGTGAGAGATTGAAACTCTCCTGTAGGTTTACCTTAAGCTCTTTGTCATCCATGTGGTGATACCGTGGTATATTTTGTCGCCAAAGTGTCTCGTCTATGACTCGTGGACGGTATCAGTGTTTCTGTGTTTGTCCCAGTACCAGGTTTAGTTGTTGGTAGAAGTGTTTGTAGGGGATCTTTGGACATTTCTGTGCGAGTTTACAGACTGGTTACTGTTGGAGTACAGATTGTGCTTTGGCTGTGTGTTTTTGTTTCAGATAGAAAGTCTGGAGGACCAGCTGATGTAGTGTCCTTAGACTGATGCTGTCAGAACCTCTCAGAGGGTTATAAAGTATTAGCTTTTCATCATGCCTCAAATCTCATGTCATCAGCAAACAATCACTAACTAATGAATGAGACGCACAGAAAAGGGTTTAGATGTGATTAAAAAGACATTTCACCATGGAAGCTAAAACCTTATGGATGGAAAAAAGTCTTAAAGACTTTAGACCCATTCTGATCTTTTGGGCAAAGGTCTGTTGAATTTGGGCATTTAAGAGGGTCTGAAAGTTCATCGCATCTGGACGCAACTCTGGAGCTAAAGCTCTGGTTTTAAAGGGTTAAGGACACCCAGAACTGGTACCTTTATCATAGAAGCTCTTCCCACAAACGCCACAGTGGACCCTGCCTTTCCGACCTCCGGCAGGGAAAGGAGGAGAGAAGGAACAAAGGGAGGTCGGGACAGAATGAAGTTGGGAGGATAAAAATTTAACAGGATGAATGGACGAAGAAGTGGAAGAACTGGGCAAAGGGCAGAAGAAGGAGGAAGAGAAGGATGGTAGTGGTTGAAGAGGAGAAGAAGGGGACTTCTGCAGCTTCTGACACATCTGCAGAGGAGACAAGGGCGATGAGGGGATGGACGGACTGAAGACAATGGAAGAGCGAGCAAGTGATGGAATCAAGGTGGGAGAATAAGGAGCGAGGCCATCATTTTCAGGCACTCCCCTCTGAAGGTGGCGTTCACGGTTAAACGTCGGGTCGGGATGCCAGAGCGGTTGGGGTTGTCTCAGATCATCGGGATCTGCTTTGATTCTTAAAGGTGATCGGTCTTTGGTTTGATATGACATCAGGTCAGGATCGACCTTGAGTCTGGCGGTTTTCTGCTTGTGCTTTTCAGTGGGTTTTGTTGAGAAAGACTCTGGAACGACCTTCATGAGGTTCCTGAGCGAGTTCCCCTCCTTATAAGAAAGAACAGAAGAACACAAAGAAAGAGGGAATTATCAGAAGGAATTACTTTGATTCAGTGTTTAAATCTTTGTGACTTTTCAGAACAAGTTGGTTGTGATCAAGATGAAGACCAACAGACACGGGATGTGGACCCCATGATCCCATGACCCCATGATGTGGAATGTCATGAGGGCATCGTATTCTGGTCAGTTTGTTGGTTTTAGTTGTCTTGTTTTGGATGCTGTGTTATGATGTTGAGAAAAATGGGGGAAAATGTCCCTGTGGCGTAGAAAGGGAGGTCCATGTTTTAACCCGTAATGGTTTCAGTAATGATCGAGGTTGTAAGGTAGGGGTGTCGGACTCCAGGCCTCATTTGCTGCTGATAACCTGGTCCAGGTGTGTTTAGCCAGTAAGAATCAACACCGACAGGTTTGTTGGAAAGCATGTAGAGGTCAGTGATGTGGGAGGGGCACATCACAGCAAACACCGCTGGATGAGAAGGAAATCCCTCGATCCGCCTTTTCAAATGTCACAGGAAGAGTCTGAACAATCACTGAATCCAGCAAAGTCAACAGAAGAGGGCCATGTCTGTCTACCAAGTGTTTGGTTCGTTCAAATCCCAGGTTCAACAGTCACGGTATCCTTGGGCAAGACACCGAACTCCACCCCCACACTGCCCCTAGTTGTGATGAACCTCTAGGTTTCTTTGGAGGAAAGCATCTGCTGAGTGCTGTACCTAAAAATGATGGATGTAAAGATGATGGATACTGGTAAACCATCCTGAATGAACCCAACCAGGATTGGCTCCAGCATCCCCACGATCCTGAGAGGAATAGGATGGGTCTAGACCAGGGGTGTCAAACTCATTTTGGTTTTTTTATTTTAAATCTGACACTAAAGCAATCCTGATAATAAATTCAAGAGTGGCAACAGAAAAAATGAAACATCTTCCTAAAATGTAAACGTCCAAACGATGACAAAATGACACTAAATTAAACTTGCAAACATTTGTGAACATAAGAGTTTGGAGTTAACCTCCATTCTCTCCTGAAACTTCACAAAACCGTCAATATCAGGATTCAAATCAGAAACACATTTACTGTCATTCGAGTTTGCAAAACCCAATTAAATGTCCATTATTATTATCATTCATTATTATAAGAATCTTTTCCTGGTTTCTGCCTGAATTTTGTGACAACACCTGCCTTCTTCCTGACCTTTGATGGGCGCCATCAGTGACCAGACTCACATCACATTACCAGTTCACTCCAACGTCGTCCAGCACAGTAACTAGAGAGCTGACTATGTCATCAGTTGTTGTCGTGTCCATCAACTCCAGAAACTCCACTGTGACGTCTCTTTAACACCTCTAATAAATATGCACAGCTGTGCATATCTGTGATGTTGGTGCTTTCATCAATAGTGACTGAAAATACAATAAATGACTGGATTCCTTCATATGGCTGCCCATGTTTCCTCAGAGATGTTGGATCTGGAGTCGTAATTCTTGACAGACTCATGTTTAAAGTCGACTGCTTTTTGGGGCACAAGACTTCTTCTTCAGAAAATGGATTGGATGTTTGCTCCAACTTGTTTGCAATAAGGTAGCTAGGTGTCACTGCTCTATCACTGACGTCACGGCTGCAGTAAATCCAGATGGTTATTTTTCGGTCCAGCTAATAGTTGGTAAATCTTTTTTTTCTTAACTGCAAATGGTGAAACTTTTCTTTGTGGAGAGTCTCATAGTGGTGCTGAATGTTATATTCTTGGAGAGCCTGTTGATGACATACCAAGCATGCAGGTTTGCATTCAGCTCCGTAG
The DNA here is from genome assembly GCA_037389245.1 of Oryzias sinensis. NCBI lineage: Eukaryota > Metazoa > Chordata > Actinopteri > Beloniformes > Adrianichthyidae > Oryzias > Oryzias sinensis. The sequence continues at coordinate 29,956 of JAUDJI010000081.1, read as the reverse complement.
ACAAATAAAACACTTTCCATTTTCCTGGAAAGCTCAGGACTTCACTTCAACCTTTTTTATCTTTTTGACAACATTTTGGTCATTATTGTGTCACTACTCATCATCCTTCAGTGATGAGGCTCACAGGGAACCAAACTACCCAGACACAGAGCTGTTAGGTTTCGTTTTTGGCACATGCAGAGAGTTATGTTGTTTCAACTGTTAAGCTTTTGCTTTGCTCCCCCTAGTGGAGGAATTGCGCATTTCGGTTATTTCTTTAAAAAAATCATAACTCGCCACAGGAATGGACTAGAAACTTGCTTTCTTTTTTAAACATCCTTATGATTTTTACTCTTCGTGTGTGGGCCGGACTATACAACCTGGCGGGCCGGGTATGGCCCACGGGCCGTATGTTTGACACCCCTGGTCTAGACAATGGATGGATGGACGGACGGATGGAAGATGACAAATGTTTTAAACTAAATGTTGGTTTAACTCTCATCAAGAACACAAAAGTAGGATTCTGGTTATTTTAGCTGGCTGACACTCATCGCTGTCGGACATCTGTAGTATTTTTACCAGTAAAAGGTCAGTTTGTTGTTCTTAGAAGAAAATGTTCACCTGGATGGAAGGTCCTGAACTGAGGAGGTCTGACCGTGGGGAGTGGAAAGGCAGGAGTGAAGACAGTCCTCCTGGGACATTTTCAAAATAGTTTGTGCTGTTGTTGTCCTCCAGCAGGCCTGAGGGCTCCTGAGTGCTCTTGAGCCTGACCAGCGCTGCCTCGTGTCCGCTCAGGTCCTGCTGGCAGCTCTTTGGAGCAGACGTGACTTCTGCACCAAAGGGTTGATCGGTGGGGTCCAGACCATGAGGCGTCATCAGCTCAACGATGGGCCGCGTCTCGCCAAAGCGAAGGAACTGTTTGAAGAGAAGCAGCTCTTCTTCAGGAGTCACCATGACCCAACGGTCCAGCACGATCCCACCAGGACCCTGAGGGCGGAGCAGTCCTTTACGTTCACCATTATGCCATTTGGGAAAGTTCAGCAGTTTATGGAGCAGAAACACGAGAACATCTCCACCAAACAGCAGAACAAACTAAACACGGACGACTTAGCACCAGAAAGGAACACGGCTTCAGATGTTTGGATGACTTTACCTGCAGCATGTAGCCCCTCACATAATCCTCCAGACTCCAGCCCAGAGAGTGCAGGATGTGGGACACCTGGAGGGACAAAGAGTCATTTCTACTGCGTTTACCGCCGCTTCCTACGCCGCTCACATACCTGATCAGGAGCCAAGACGCTGAAGAGCCGGTCAAGTAATATTTTCAGTCGGACAGGTACGGCCTGAGCCCTGTACAGAACCAGAGCCCCCAGGTCGAACACCAGCCCAGGCAGAACCACCTCCACTGGGCCAGAGCGGGGCGGGGCCGGGAGCTTCTCCAAGGCTGGAGAGGAACATGGAGACAACGTTCAGAAAACGGTCCATGGTTCCTCTTTTAGTCTCTGAAAACACCTGTCAGTTTGTTGACATCGGTTCTTTACAATGATGTAGAAATGACATGGACCCCCCCCCCATTAGTTTAGCTTTTATTCATAATTTAACATGAAGGTTTTGTAAAAGGTCTTAGAGTTAAAACACATTACTAACACAGATGTTTAACATGTGGGAACCTAGAACACAAAAACACACACCTGCTTCACAAATGGAAAGCTGCTTCACAATAAATCAACTTTTACGAAGTTTATTGAAATACATTTTTACTCTGATACTCTAGTTTTTTGATTATTTTGTTGATAACATGAAACATTGTCTACTTCCTGTTTCCACTGTTGACGTGTTTTATGTTCTAAGTGAAGATAAAGTTTGACAAAAATGATGAAAACTTTGGACACTGAGACACAAACTTCCTCAGATGATGAAGACTTAAGCTGTGACTGAAATTAGAGATGATAAATCAAATGTGACTTTTACCGTGTGCGACCCATCCGTGACCGCAGAGGTCACATGACCTGACCTGGAGACTTCCTGGTATGAAGGCGGGACAGCTGCAGGGGTAGGCGGAGCATCGTGCCGTTGAGCAGAAGAGAGGCTGGCTCCGCCCACACTTCAACTAGAGAGGAAGAGGAGCCGTTAGAAGCAGTGAACATTGAACATTCAACATCATTCGTGACCTTCAGTACCTGCTCCAGGTCTGCCGGCATCCTCATGACCTGCAGACACAAGAGAGGTTTCCATCAGCAGAAATGTTCCTTTATTTGACTGTTTTATTATTCAATTATCATATTTAAAGTAATTTTGTTCTTTTGTCTTTTATTTAATCAAAAGCACAACTATTAATTTTTTTTACTTTCATTAAAAACAGGAATAGTTTTTTTTTTCAATGATTCATTTAAATGCAACAAAGTAAATTAAAGCAGATGAATCTGAAGAAAATAAATGTTTCTGCATATTAACATGTTTAATAATTTACTTTATCCTCTAATTATTTCCTTAGTTTTTAGCTTTTTAAAAAAATGTTTTTTTTTGTTTAAGTATATTTACAACCACAATAAAAACGTTTTTATACACAAAATATTAAAAAAAAAAGATTTATAAAAAAATAGTAACTTTTTCAAACTCCATTCTACATAATTATTGAAAATAAAAATAAAAATATCAACATTTTACATGTAAAAAGAATGTTTAAAAATGAATAAAATTCTAAACAAACACTCACCTGATGATATTAAAAGAAGAAAACTGATTTTTTTTCACCCGCTCTCGTCTTCCGTCTTCATCATTTCTGCAGAGAATCCCTCCTACTCCTCCTCTTCATCTCTGGAACTCTTCTCCTGTTCCTCCTTTTTAACTGTAAGGTCTCCCCATCCTTTGGCTCCTCCTCCTTTCTGACTGGAGGAGAAAATCATGACTGTTTGACTCTTTTACTGATTTTTTTCTTGTAAAATTTAAATAAAAATTTGTTTTTATTATATATTGAGGATAATTATCTCAAAGGAAAACAGAAAAAACAAATTTCTTCTTAGATTTTCAGAGTAAAAGTATTGTAACTGAACAAAATCCAGACTGATTCTCTGGCAGAAGATTTTAAAATACATTTCTATTTCCTTTCACATATTTTTGTGTCCAAAATCTGAAGTACATGGCGTGTACTTCTACTGCTCTTTACTACCTTCCCTGAAGGCCCAAAGTGCTTACAGTCTCCGTCACGTTCACACTGACAGCAGCTCGGTCTGCTCTACCTCAGAACTACGGCCGTCCCATCAGAAACCTTTCCTGGTTCCCGTAAAAAAAGAAACTAAATGAAAGTCATTTCCAGAAATCAAAATGAAACGTTAAGAAGGAACAGAAGCAGAAACCAGAAAGAGTACCATGGACATCCCTGATTGGACGATACGTTTGTCCTGCTCTGTACTGATCAATAAACTTTTATTACGCAGAAACATTTAAAAGAACTCAAACATCATCATCCAATCAGTGATGTCCGTGGTTTCTACCTTTTCCACTTTCTTATTGAGTTTCATTTCTTTACATATTGATTTCTTTTTATAATTTTCTTTTATTTTTTTATTTCTAGAATGTAATGTACTCTTTACTTTTTAAATAGTCATGGTGATTCTTAATGTGTTTTGGTGGAGTGCAGTGATTTGTTGATGTGATTTGACCTTCAGGGCCACCGTAGTTCACAGTCTTTTTCTCTGCAGGAACTCTTTCCTCTGGATTTTCCGTTCTCCTCTGCTGGATCGGTTCCCTTTTCTGCGGTTCTGTGTGAGGATCCGGGTTCTCCGGTCAGTCCATGTTCTGCTTCCTGCTCTGTGACTCGGATCTTCATCGTTTGGACTTCACCTCTTTGGGTTTTCAGACTTTGTTCTCCAGGTGAAATCAGATCTTCTGCTGGTTTTTCCTCTGAAGAACGTCGATCTTTGGTTTCTTTTTTGTTTCCCGTTGATAAAAAAGGCTTTGGGGATCAGAGCCAGTTCTGCTCCTGGGGGTCCAAACGACCTGGAAAGCGTTTCCTGGCGGCGAGCTGTGGGCGCTCGCTCTGTGAAGGTGGGGCTGTTGGACAGGCTGCGGGTCCGCTGGGTTCCCGTGGACCTCTTTCCCGTTTTGATGTGGTGCTAATTAGAAGAGAAGACGCCGTGTGCGATCACGCCTGACGCTGACACACTTCCTGAGGAGCAGCTCTCGGAGGGGGCGGTGCTGGAAACGCACAGCGGCTCCGCCTCCTCGCTGTCCTGATGTTTCTGGTCCCGAGCTCTTGGCTCGTTCTGCAGGAAACTCTCCTAACCGGGTCGCGGTGGCTGTTCGGTGAGAACGGCGACTGAAACCCGAAGATCAGAAACGTGGAAGCAGAAACACCCAGAATGAGGATGAAGATGAAGATCAGCTCGTGGTCACACGCCGCTCCCCTGCTCAGACACTTCCTGATCCGATCCTCATTCAGAGGTCAGAGGTCATTCTGCGTCCGGATGACTTGACTTCGCTCTGAAAGTGTCTGAAACGTGTAGATGAACATCTGATCTGCTCGTTTTCATCCAAACCAGCTTCATTTGGTGACAAACTCTCATAAAGTAGTGATTTCAACTGAATAAAAGTAGAACCTTTGTGGATAAAATCCTCATTTCATCCTCGTTCCACAGTGGAAGAGGTTTGGTCTGATGGTTCGCTTCGTTCCACCGGTTTTCATGTTCTCTTTTGATGCCGACTGAGACTTGAAGACTCGAGTCCGCCTGAAAACAACCAAACCTCCATCTTTGATTCATTTGGCACAGAATCATAAACCATGACCTTGGCCCACAGAGGTCACTGTGGTCTGTTTCCATGTCCGTCAGCAACAGCTGGAAGAGTCTTGGTGAAATGTCACAGTGGTGTAAACCCGGTGAATCTGGTGTTTTCTTTCACAGCTCTATTCTGATTCATGAAAGATTCCAGCCGCAGACAGACCGCTATTGTTCGTTTCTGCTTCAGGATCCATTTTCAAATCTATACTTCACTACCAAATCTGAGTCCCTGATGGGTCAAAGTTCAGCCTGCTTTGGTTTTTAGTTCTTCTCCATGACCAGGTGTCACTGCAGCCGGTGACTCAACCCCTCCCACAGCTGAATAGGATGAAGACTTTCTGTTGTGTTTTCATCAAAGCTGTTTCATCTGCAGCTCTGTTCGGGTTCCCGGCGTCCAATCAGACGGTCCCGTGTGTCTGCGGTGTTTGTTCAGGCCTTCAGACTGTAGAAATGTCCTGAACTGATGATTTGTTGAGAGGAGCGCCCCGGCGGAGCTGCTGGTTGGGGTCCCTGCCGGGCCTCAGCTCCCCGTCTGTCACTTTTGTCGTTTGTCGCCTCAAACGTCGGCTCCAGGAGGCGCCGGAGGTGAATTTTACATGACGCTAAAGACCGTCGGCGTGTTCTGTGGATGGCAGACGCTTTAGCTCTGTTAGTCTTCTGTGTGTGTCCTCTCCCACCCCCCACCGCAGCCCCCCCGGTCTGTTTTCTGTGTCACCCCTCCACCCCAGCCTCCTCCTTTGTAGTGGATCCAACTTGGCTTCGGTGCCGTCACTTCTGGGGAAGCGTGCAAACGTGCGTTTTTGGCTGAAAGTGCTTGTTGTCGCAGGTACAAGTAGGACGGCAGGCATCCCATAATATCCACAGGAGGGATCTGCATCGGAAGCAGGACGCCGACACCTTAACGCATTCTGTCTGAACCTCCAGTTTGTTCTTTTATTCATCAGAAGACGGGAATTCAGAAAGTTTGTGTGACAGGAAGTGGAGAGTTTAATCCGGTTAGCTTCAGGACCAGATTAGAGTCCGTAAAGCTCCCCGCTGATGGCGAGCGGAGGGAAACGTGGATTAAGCCGCATCCTTTTGACAGCGCGGGGGGGGGGGCTGCAGAGCCTCCATCAATGGACTGGACCTCCTTTATGTGGAGAACAGGTTCTGCTGTAGGGACGAGACCCAATTCAGCCAAAAAAGAACCTGAAGAGAGCTTTTCTTTAATAAATGGTTCTGGTTCTGCTGGTTCTGTTGTCCCTGCTGACGTCTTGTTCTGTTTTCTTCTTCGTCTTCATCATCACTCCAGGTTTGGGGGCTGATAGTCTCAGTGCTGGATGTTTTTAATGATGCAGAAACCCCGGTTCTGCTGGTGTAGGCACGCCCTCATTCGATCCAGGAGCCGGTTCTGTTTGCACAACGCAGCTGTCTGCACTCCAGAACAGTACAGTTGTGGTGTGAATGCGGACCGGGTCCGATCAGAATCAGTCCATTTGATCAGCTGGTGGCTGACATGAAACCAACAAACGGGTCAGACTTTACGGATCATCTGTGGGGCACTGAACATCAGTAGAACTCTCTGGTTCTGGAAGCGATGAGGTTTTTCTGTGAAGTTCTGGTTCTGACAGGCAACTCTTCAGAACCTCTCAGTATGGTTCAGGTTGTGAGTTTGTCCAAACTCTTTTGTTTGACTGGAACAGTCCAGATTTTGCTCTGGAACAGTGGATCTGATGTCATGCGAACATCAAATCATTAGTCTAAGCGGCTCAGGCGCTAAAACATAAACTGATGAACATCTTTCCAGACCTGCTGAGCTGCTTTTGGAAAACAGTTTCAATGTTGATGTGGATCCGTGTTTTCAGACGGGTCATGCTGTCATGTGACGTAGCTGAAACATTTGGTCTTCTATTAACTTTACAGTCCTACAAACTTGCTCTGATGAGATTTTGGTCTTTGATAGAACAGGTAGACATTCTGTTCTATCATGTTTTCATTGTGAGACGATCCTAATGACAGATGCTGTTAGGATGATCTATTGACTTCTTTTATTTTCTTTGTGTTGCTCCTGACGTTGAGTTGGTTTGTTCCAGGTAGGACCCCCTCCACAGCTGCAGGGGTGAGTATAGAAAACCACAGGTCCTGTCCCACCAGGTGGAGATGGAAGAAGCTTTAAGGAGGTGACGTCCAGGTGAGGGTTAGTCTGGCAGTCATGATGAGAAACTAACATTTCACTGCTTGGATGACTTTGGTGACATCCTGAATGTGTTTGGTTCAACTTCATGTTTATGTTCTGATATTCATGGCAACAGTATTCAACAATTAGAATAGTTAAATGAAATAATATTTGCAACGTTTTAAACTAACAGCATTCTCTAAACGTACATTTCTGACATATTTTCTGTTAGTCTGAAGGTTCTCAGCTCTCATCTGTTCTTCGTGGGGACGAGTTGTCCAGCGTCCTCTGTTGTCTGTAGAGTTAGGCAGCATTGGAAAGGAGAATGGTGTCTGGCGTTTGCTGCTATGGCCTTTTCTACCTACAAGGCCCAAAGCGCGTTACAGTCACACACTGATGGTAGCTCAGCTACCGGTCACTGACGCCATACCACCAGAGGCAAGGTGGGGTTCAGTGTCTTGCCCAAGGAAACTTCGACACATGGGCGAACAAGGCAAGAATCGAACCTGCAATATTACGATCGCGTGTCGACTGCCCTACAGCTGCACCACAGCTGCGGTAGAAAGAACTCAACAGGTGTTTTTTCTCTCATTATGCAGGGATATATATTTATGTGTAGAAATGCTTCCATATGAACAAAATTCATCTCAACTCTAACCGAAGAAACACGAAATCCGACCAGGAACAGAAAGAACTGGCGAAAGCATCAACAGACTCAACAGAGGACTGCTCTGAAAATGAAAAACGATTCATAGAATGTTTCCAGTTCTTGTTGAATTTGAGTTTGCTTTTTTCTCTGTGGTAGACTCCAGCCTCTGCTCACCTTTGGAAAAAGCATCTCTGGACAAATGTGGAGACGTCCAACAGCAGAGGGGGAGACGGCGTTCCACCAGTGTAAGCGTGGACGTCCGCCATCTGCTGTTCACCAGAGTCCAGGTCACATGACCAAGAAATGTGCTGTCGAAACGTCCTAACCTTGTGCTACATCTTAGATGACCCCCTTCCATTGGTGTTCTCCCTACCATGACAAAGGTGGATAAAGGTGGAAAGATTTCATGTAATCCATGGACAGCACCAGTGAAGATCACAAACCATTGAAGAAAAAAGGTTCAGAGCACTATCTAGTGGGTCTAGATGACCCCACTATAGTGGGTCTAGATGACCCTACTCCCAATGTTAAAGTGCCTAGAGGATAGCACAAGGGCTACTGAGGAACCAGCCTTTTTGGAGTCCCAGCAGCAGGAATGTTCTTCACATTTGCTGAAGCGTCTGTTAAATATTCCTGACGGGACGACAGGAAACCGCCGGCAGCACAGAAGTGACCACATCAGCGCCGTCCACGCCGTCTCCACGGCGGGAGATTCTGCTGACGCGCCTCAGCATTCATCTTCCCCTGCAGCGGGTCACTTTGAAATGCAGGCCAGCGATCAGCGTTCCCTTTGTGGCCCCGGGGCCCCAATCCTCCCTTTCTCCAGGGATTACCCAGAATGCTCCCTTCTGCTTCAGAGCTGTCACTGACGTGGAATCGGCTCTGAATGGGAGAAGCTGCAGGAATTACAGATAATCTGAGCAAAGGCAGCGGCCGACACCTCCGGCTGAAATAAAGCTGTCACTCCTGGAAAAGAAGCTCGCCGTCTGACCATGGCGTGACGCTAAGCTAAGACAGGCGGCATTCAGGGCCAAGAAGGAGAGGAGGAGGAAGGAGCAGAGGACTTCGTCTCCGTCCATGGAGGCATTAGCGTCCACTCCAACATCTGAGGAATAATCTGCTGAATTCAGTCTAATCTGATGGGATTTAGCTTCAGAAGCAAATGTCACACGAAGAGCATGCTAGGAAAACGGCCTTCACTGCCCTCCTGTGCGTTTGAATTCCTTCAAATCTGCACAGAATTATGGAATATGTTGAGCCTGGTGTCAGAGAGTCAAGTTGAATCAACCATCAGTGAGGCGGCTCTCACAGGAGACGTCTTTGGACGTGGAAATGTCTCCTGAGGCCTTCATCCTGACAGAACTCGTCTGTATCTGCTCATCTTCATCATGAAAACACTTTCCCACCTCCCTCCAGAGACACCAGAACCTCTGGAGAACTGTGTCAGCTGGTTGGACGCTGTACAGCTGGGACATCAGGAGAACAAAAGCAGCTTCAGCTCTGAGTGGAGCAGAAGAAAAGAGGAGGAAGAGGAGCAGAGAGAGGAAGAGGAGGAGCCTGCAGGAGGCGCCGCTGTGCTGAATCAGAACTTCTGAGGTTTAGTGTGACTGTCAGCAGAGCCTGGATGGCCTGAGGATGTGTCACACACACACACACACACACAGACTCACACACACACACACACACACACACACACACACACACACACACAGACTCACACACACACACACACTCACACACACACACACACACACAGACTCTCACACACACACACACACACACACACACACAGACTCTCACACACACACACACACACACACACAGACTCTCACACACCCTCACACACTCACACACACACAGACTCACACACACACACAGACTCACACACACACACACACACACACACACACACACACACACACACAGACTCTCACACACACACACACACACACACCCACTCCAGTCTGCACCAGAGCTCCCATCTTGTGCTGATGCAGCAGAGCTTCTGTCCAGGTTTCCTCCAAACTTCCTGACTTTGTTTCTTCTCTCAGAACCTGAAACCTTTGAAGTCCAGAAAGTTCTGTCCGTTCTTCATCAGAACTCCTGCTGTTCTCAGAGGAGCTCCAGCTTCCATCGGTGAGTCGGACCTCCTGGTTCTGTTCGCTCCATGTCATCATCTCCATCAGACCCCAGACTAAAGTGGGAGGGGCTTATTGACCAGAGATTGCTCCACCCACGTTGTGTAGCGGTCAGCCATCCGTCCAGGATGAACCCCACCCTCTATGGATGAACCCCCTGGGGGGGTTTGGGGTTAGAATCCTGGTTCCGGTCCCAGAGGAGGCCTGGATGACCCGTTTGTGTTCTGCTCAAAGGCACAGAGGCAGTTTACCGTCATCCTCTGATCCATGAGGATCTATTTGTTCTTCAGATTTTATTTAGGAGGTGAAAGGAAATGTTTACATTTGACATCGATCATAGAAACATGAAAAAGTACATTAGAAATAAATAAAACACTACTAAAATGTGGTGTTTGAAAGAGAATTGAAGAAGAATTTCTGAGTACATTTCCCTTCAGAAAGGACATTCTAAAGTCTCAGGTGGGACAAAGTTTTAATACCTGGACTTCTAGTGAAAGCTTTGCTACTGTAACCATGACGACAAACACCTGGACTTCCTCCAGCTGCCAGCTGTGATGGAGAACATCTGTTCAAGTGATTTCCATTCTCTTCCGTTCTTCACTTTTACTTTTCACGGTCTTTTACATGAGTTATTCGTCGGCATGGAAACGGCTCCTCCCTCTGCGTGTCACCCGTCCTTTCTGTTTTGCTTTGCCGTTGTCTCCATGGTTTCCATCCAGGTGGGTTGCATAGAGAGACGGGGAGGGGGCGGGGCTTGTTTTATTCAGGTCTGGGAACTCTCTCCAGTGTTTGGGTGAACGTTTATCTCCATCAGAGGAGTTTGATGTTTCAGGAAACTCTCCCAGCTGAAACACAAACAGATGCTTTTATTTTGGTAAACCGGGATGTTGACCTGACGGTGAGGAAGAGAGTGTCTCACAGGGACGAAGGCCAGGCTGTCTCTGAGGCAGGCGTCCTGCAGCTCGCCATGCAGCGCAGTCACGTGACTGCGGTGGGCGGAGACTCCTGCTGCAGCCATTCGATCCTGGAGCTGCAGCTGAGACAGAGCTGGGAGACGGCGGACAGGAAGCTCTGCGGTGGGGGGAGGAGCCATGGAGAAGGTTAAGACACAAGAGAGGCGGAGCAAAGCCAGCAAACAGGAGAGCTCACTTGCACATCACCTGACAGGCGCTCCTCTCGATTCCCATGATGCTCTCTGATCCCGCAACTCACTTTGTTTCTTTATGTAACGCATCAAAGAGGCGGGAGCTTAGCTGTGGCGAGTGCTGTGATTGGAGAACTCTCTCTGACCTAAAGAACAGCGACTATCAGCTGTTAGTGGTGCACATGTGTCAATGCGCGGTGTGTGCGCGTGTGTCTGCTGCACGTGTGTGCCGGCCTCACTCTTTGTAATAGCCCATGTGTGTGTGCATGTATGTAGGTGTGTGCATGTGTGTACATGTATGTATGCGTGTGTGTGCATGTGTGTATGCACGTGTGTGTGCATGTGTGTGTACATGTGTGGCCATGTGTATGCATTAATGCATGTGTGTGTGTGTGTGTGCATGTGTGTATGCATGTATTGCATGTGCATGTGTGTGTGTGCATGTGTGTGTGTGTGCATGTGTGTGTGCACATGTGTGTGTGTGTGTGTGTGTGTGTGTGTGTGTATGCATGTGTGTGTGTGTGCGTGTGCATGTGTGTGTGTGTGCACGTTCACCTGCTTGCAGGCCGTCTCTGCAGCCTCCATGCAGTGGATCAAACCTTCTCTACATCTGCAGAGACAGACGTCTGGGATTAAATCCTGGATTACGGCGGTTTTATACTTTTACTCTCAGATGAAACTCAACTCCTGTTTCAGTTCCATTTGGGTCAAAGTAATCTCACCTTTGATCTGAAGAAAAGATCATTTGTTTTCTATTATGAAAAACAGTTTTAGAACATCCTTCATTGAATCCATTAAAGTACAGTGAACTTTTACTGCAGTTAATCTGAATAGAATAATCTGGAATTATTAGTATTACTGGGATTCTAAGAGTCATTTATTTGGCTGTAATTGAAGACGTTCAGAGGTTTCTCCATCTGGACCCTTCAGGTCAGCTGATCGATCATCTGACCTCTGAATGTGGTAGACGTTGGGTCTCCGTTGAACACAGACCTTCATCCTCTCAGGTTACCTGCTGGCGTCTCTCAGCTCGTCTTCGGCGCGATGAAGACGCTCCTCCAGCTGCCTCTTCTGCCTCTGGACCTCAGACAGATGATTACCCAGAATCCTCAGCGTGCGCTCCTTGCGACTCACCTCCCGCCGAGCCTCAGACAGCTCCTGGAACAGGCGGTTCAGAAGCGGCGGGGCGTCGAGGCTCGCGGCAGCGTGCCAGAAAGCGTACCTGTAGTTTGCTGCACAGCCCTCATCTGATTAGTCTGTTCACGATCAAAGTCTGAGCTTCATGTTCTCTGCTGAGAGCTGACGGAGCTCCGCCCACACGCTGTGGAGGTGCTGCGCCGACACCTGCACACACAACAAACACACACATGACAAGCCTTTTTATGACAAACGCACACATGACAAACGCACACATGACAAACACACACATGACAAACACTCACTGACAAACACAAAACGCTGACAAACACACACACATGACAAACACACACACCCAGACAAACACACACCTGGCCATGACAAACACACATTTTATGACAAACACACACACAACACACACACATGTATTCCACATAATAAGCCTGCATGACAAGCACACAAACACGGCAAACACACACACAACACACACACACATGACAAACACACACACAACACACACACCAGCCAAGCACCATGACAGACACACACACACACACACACACACACACACACAGACACAGACACACACCGACACACACAGACACACACACACACACACGACACACACACAGACACACACACACACCGACACACACACAAAGAAACACACACACATGACAAACACACAACTACCAAGACAGACACATGACAAACACACATGACACACACACACACATGACAAACACACACATGACAAACACACACACACACACACGACACACACACACTGACACACACACACATGACAAACACACACATGACAAACACACACACACATGACAAACACACATGACAAACACACACACAACACACACATGACAGAAACACACACACACGACAAACACACACATGACAAACACACATGACACACACACACCAGCACACACACATGACAAACACACACATGACACACACACACATGACAAACACACACACACACACGACAAACACACACACAAAACACACACATGACAAACGCACACATGACACACACATGACACACACATGACACACACACACATGACACACACACGCACCACACACACACAGCAAACACACATGACAAGCACCACACACACACAGCAAACACACACACACCACACACACACAGCAAACACACACAGCAAACACACACAGCACACACACACAGCAAACACACACATGACACACACACATGACAAACACACACATGACAAACACACACACGACACACACACACACCCACACACACATGACAAACACACACATGACACACACAAGCAGCAAACACACACAGCAGCACACACACACTGAGCAGCACACACACACGAGCAAACACACACGCATGACAAACACACACACAACACACACATGACAAACACACACACGACAAACACACATGACAACACACACACACGCAAACACACACATGACAAACACACACACACACACGCAAACACACGCAGCAAATACACACACCGCGACAAACACACATGACAAACACACACACACACACAGCACACACACACACGACGCACACACATGACCGACACACACATAATGAGCCCACGCGACAAACACACACGTGACTAAACACCTTTAACACGCTGACAAACACACACTACGACCGACCACGCAGCAAACCTGCACACACGACACCTGGCCACACATGGCACACACACGCAGGCAAACACACACATGACAAACACACACACACACACGCTGACAAACACACGCTGACAAACACACACAACACACATAATAATCACACACAGCACACACGCGAGCAAACACACATGACAAACACCGCATTGTTGTTTTGTGTCCGTGTGTGTCTGTGTGTATTTTTGTGTCTTATGCATGTGTGTTTTTAAATCGTCGTGTGTGTATTTTATCTGCGTCCTCACGGTTTTACTACTTGCGCCTCCGTCTCCCGCGCGGTCACTCTCTTTAGATTGGTCACTTTGGCGCGGCTCGCCTCTCCACCTCAGCGAGTGCGGCCGTTGGCTGAAGGCAGGAAGATGCTGCTGCAGCCGTGGACACACCGGGCCTCTGTAGTGAGGCGGAGGTTTAACACAGACAGGTGGTGGCGTAACCCCTCCCCTCAGCCGTCTGCTCCGTTGCAGCCGGGTCAGGCAGCGTGATGCTCGGACCCGGTCGCTCAGCGAGTTCTGGTCTGACTCAGCCAAAGCGGGGCCAGAGGCTGATTGGCTGAACAGGTGATCCAGGAGGCGGGACAAACCCGAGCGAGCAGCTGGGATGACGACTGAAGGGGAGGAGCCTTACGGGTCAGAGGCAGAGATGGGTTTTACTGACACCGGTCTGTGAAGTGTGAAGATGGCCGTCACGGCGTGTGGTTACCGGCGTGCATCAGCGCCCCCCGCAGGTCAGCCATGGAGGACAGGACGCTGGACCACAGCTGTTCAGACTCAAGCCGAGCGCAGACGCCATCTTTGTCACGGCAGGCAAAGCAGGCATGTCGCTTTGGCTGAATGAGGAAAGTCACTCCCTTTCAATAAAGCGTCCATCACTGCCTGTTTCTGTGATCTTCGACCCTTGGCGCTCGCCGTAGAGTCAGCACACACACTAACTGTTGCTCCGCCTCCCTCCGCCCGAAACACCACCTGTGTTTTTCTGCCCAACAGGCTCCACCTCCTCACTGCCAACAGGGCACAGGCGCGCTCCTCCTCCCACCGCCCCTCACAGCCAGCCTTTCTCCTCCCTCCTCCTCGTCTCTCCCAGGCTCAAGCCCAGCCTCCTCACCTCCTGCTCCAGCTGCTCCTTCTCCAGCAGCCGCCGGCAGAGGAGTCTTTTCTGCTCGCCCAGCGCGCTCAGCCGGCGGTGGGCGTGCCTCAGCGCGTCGGAGAGCAGGGCGACGGCCAGGAGGGATGGAGGAGGCCTCCTGCTGCAGGCGGGTGAGGTCAGAGGTCAGCGAGCAGCAGCGCTGCTCCAGGGAGGAGGCGTGTTCCTGCAGGGCATCACGCCGACAGCGACACAGCTGGACAAACACAAACCATCAGAGACACACAAGCGGCAGACGACAACAAACAAACAACAACCTGAACAGAAACACAAACAAAAAAGAGCTGAAGCCCGCCCCCTTAGCTCTCCCAGCCTCAGGTAGTGTGTTACCTGCAGCCGGCTCTGGATGTGGGCGTGGCGTCTCCTCCAGGCCTCCTCCCTCCTCCTCAACCGCTCCTCCAGCTGCTTCAGCGTGGACTCCTGGCTCGCGCTGCAGAGCGGCGCAGGCATAGGCTCCTCTGCTCACACAGACGCTGCAGCTCCGCCGTCTGCACAGGAAAACGTCAAGTTTATTCATTCAGGGTCAAACATTTGGGTCCCTTTGCTTCCTCTCCTCTCACCTGACTGTTGGCCTCCTGCAGGTCAGAGGTCAGCCGCTCCGCCTGCTCGCCGATGACATCACACAGCTCCTCCCAGGTGAAGTCTCCCAGAATGCTCTGGGGCTGGTCGAGCAGGACGCAGCCGGCCAGCAGGCGCTGGTACAGGCGGTGCAGGGAGGACAGGCGGTCCTGCAGCATACAGAGACTCCTTCAGGATCCCGAGCAGGACTCAGGGGCGGCACGGAGGCCGGACCTTCACCTCTGACTCCTGCTGGCGGCTGCCGCTGATCCTCAGCATCTCTGCTCTCCTGTCCTCCTTCTCCCGCTGCAGCTCCTCCTGCAGGCCCTGCAGCTGCATCGACCAATCAGAGCTCTGCTGGCGCAGACAGGTCACGTCCTCCTGCAGCTGCGCACACAGCTGCTGAATTAACAGACCAGGGACGGATTATTCCTGAACTGAGAAGATCAAACGCGGAAAAGCTGCAAAGTTTAAATCAGAGGAGTTTGAAGCTTCTCTCTGAGTTTTGAACATGTTTGTTGTTTTAAAGTGTAGCTTTGTTTTCTGAAACCGCCTCCTGGATCATCTCCTCAGCCAATCAGCTTCCTCCAAACCTCCTGAAGGTGCTGCAGGTTTTTCTGAGCTGAAAAGGCCCAGAAGCATCCAGATGTTTGCCTTCAATGTTTAGGAGGCTTTTATTGTGAAATTCTGACTTGTCCTGTCTGCACATCAGAGTCCTGACAAAGCGGAGCTGCACTTGCATGGAGGTGCTCCTTCTGGTTGGCGGTCAGCAGCAGCAGAGCCTCCTTCTCCTGCTGGATTCTCTCTGAGGCCTCCTGAAGATCCTGGACCTGCAGCAGAAGAAGAATCCGGATCACATGAGGAGAACCCGGAGACCCACAGGAGCTGCAGGACTCACCTCCTTGTGGGCCTCCTCCACGCTGTGCTGGGAGCTGCAGAGGGTGCTCTCCAGCAGCTGCAGGAGCTCAGCGGGACTCCGTTTCCCATCATCCTTTGTGGGGTGTGCTGTGGGCTCAGCCGTGCTCCTGTGTCGGTGCAGCGTGTCTGTGATCTCCTGCAGGAGCTTCGTGAAGGCCTCCTCTGCATCAGACTGACGCTGGACCGCCTGGACTCACAAGGAGAACTTTAGGACCAAAAGGTCTGTCTGTGTGGAAAACACACCTCCTCCAAACCCGGGCTGGACCAGGTTAAGCATGAATCTGAGTTTACTTCAGCCTGAAACTGGGTTCAATTTTAGCCTGATTCTGGGTTTAACCTAAATCCGGCTTTTGCTTGGATCCAAGTTTAGCCTGGATGGTTTTAGCCTGGATCTGTTTTGGCCTGGATCGGGTTGCAGCCTGGATTCAGCTTAATGGATGAGACTTAGCGGATCTGGTTTGCCTGGATAGTTGTTTGGCGGCTCTGTGTTGCCTGGATCCTGGTTTAGCCTGGATCGGACACCCTGGATCGGGTTTAGCCTGGATCCTTGTTTAGCCTGGATCTGGGTTTTAGCCTGGATCCTGGTTTAGCCTTGATCTGGGTGTGGCCTTGATCCGGCCTAGCCTGGATCCGGCTTAGCCTGGATCTGGGTTGGCACAGATCTCGTTTAACCCTATAGATTCTGGTTTAGCCTGGATCACTTTACGCCTGGATCCAGCTGTACGGATCGGTTTAACCTGAATCTGGCTGTACAGCTCTAGGTTTAGCCTGGATCCTGGTTTAGCCTTGATCTGAGTGGTAGCCTGAATCGAGTTTAGCCTGGATCGGGTTTATCTAGATCTGGGGTTTAGCCTGGATCGGCTTAGCCTAGTCTAGTTTCAGCCAGATCACAGAATTAACCTGGATCGGCTCAGCCTGGATCACATTCGCCTGGATCGGACTTAGCCTGGTTCGGGTGGTGGTTCACCTGCTCCAGCGAGCCTGTGGCGTAAGCCAGTTTCCTTCTCTGTATAAAACTCATCTGGTGGTCTTATAAATCTCCATGGGCGCTCAGGCGCTTCCGCTCTGCCGGCGTTTGCGATCCTGTAACCTGTGGACAGCGACCGTCGCGCCGGCGCTCTCCCCTGCTGGGGCTGGACGTGGCACTCACGCTGCGGCGCTCAGTGCCGCTCCTCCGTCTGCAGGCTGCAGGCCGGCGCCGACCTCAACGTCTGAGCTTGCAAACTCCGCCCTCCGCTCACGCTCTGGCTGGACCGCCCTCCGCCGCCAGCGCCGCCTCCAGGTCCCGCAGCCGCAGCTGTGACGGGACGGCAGAGAGCTGAGCTGGCGCTCCTCAGGACAGTCCAGGTGTGTCCGATGCTCCCCTCACCTGGATGACCTCACAGTTGAACTTTGACTCAGGTAGCTCGCTCCGCCTCAGCCGGACTCGAACCCGTCCCTCTGGTGGACACCTGCAAGACACACCGCTGAGCCAGCTCCTGCTGCCTGTGGGATTCCTTCCCTCGCCTCTACCTCCTTCTCCCGCCGGATCCTCTCCTCTCCCGTCCAGAACTGACTCCTCTCTCGCTCGCCGTTCGCTCAGCTCCACCTCCCTCTGCCTCTCTCTCTCCACCTCCATTATCCTCCTCTCAGACTCCTGCAGCGCCTCCTTCTGCTCCTGAAGGCAGAAGCATTTGAAGTCCATCACAGGATCCCACTGACAGGCGTACCGCTTTGACCTTTGACCTTTAACCTAGTCAGCAGGAAGGCGGCTTTGAAACCAACGTGACTTTCATTATTTCACTGGAAAACAGAAGTTTGCAGAGTTGAACCTTTTGGTGCTCAGACAGCGCAGGGCGTTTATGCTTAAAGGAGGGGAGAAAAATCAGAGAGGTTCTCCTCGTCCAGATAGAGAGGAAAAAACCGTATCTGGATTTCGGCTGATGTGCAAGTTACGGAGGCCAAATAAACACCTCTTCTCTGTGAGATGAACCGGGCTCGAACATCACAGAGGAGTCGGGACTGAAACCGGACCAGTGAAGTCCTCAGAACCCGGTTGGGAGTCTGGTTCTGGGGAGCTGCGTCTCACCTGCAGCAGGCCGTGCAGCCTCTGGCTCTCGGAGCCCAGGCTTTGGACAGGCGATCGCTCCTCCAGCTCCAGCTGCAAAAACATGCTGGTCCTGCGTCCCCTGGCCACGTCGGGTGATGTGCAGAAACCGTCTGCAGCTCCTCCACCGTCTGCTGCAGTCGCTCTGAGGTGGAAAACAGAGAGGAAGGGAGGGAATGAACCAGAACCTGGAGCCAAAGACCCGGTTTTCTCGCCCAGAACGCTTCCCTTCAACGGGAAACCCGGACCGTGACCTCGGTTCTGGTTCTGGTACCTGCGAGCGCCTCTCGATCTCTGCTCAGCTCTGCCGCCCGCTCCCCGTCTCTGCGGCTCACAGTCAGCTGGTACTGAAGCTCCGCCCTCTGGGCCTCGCCACGCTCCAGCGAGGAGCGGAGGCGGGTCAGCTCCGCCTGGAGGCCGCACACCTGAGCGAGCACACAGAGGAACGCTGAAGCATCCACAGGGGGGCGCCGCCGCCGCCACCATGGTCTCCTCTCACCTCCTGGTTGTGGCTCGCCGTCAGCGTCACTTTCTCCTTCTCCAGCTGGTTGATCCGCCACCTCAGCCTCCTCACCTCCTCGCTCCCTTCACCTCCCTCTGAAGCTGCCCTCCTCCCTCCCCTCGGCTTAGCCCCGCCTCCTCGCTCCTCATCCTTGTGTCTCCTCTCCTTTCTGGCCCGGTCTCTGGCCTGCTCGTCCTTATGGGGCATCTGGAAACCAGAAAAATAGAGAAAAAGGAGGAGAAAGGAGGATTCAGGTAAAGAATGAAAATAATAAGATGGACTGACGCTGTCATGCAATCTGTTAGGAGAATCTTTTATGTCAGTTTTTATATTTTTGTTACTTTCATATTCATAAACCTCTCAGACTCCGGTTCTCCTCCAGACTCACCTCTGGGTTCGGGTCTCCCTCCTGGGTCCGATCCGGCCGGTCTTAAAGCTCCTGCAGGTGTTTCGCGGCTCTGATCGGCAGGTTTACGGCAGCTGGGCGCCTGGCGCCGCCGCGTGCGGATGCTGCTGTTGCCAGGACAACGACGCTTAGCTCCGCCAAAACAAAGTCTGTTTACTTCTGCAGCTAAAACAGAATCACTGCTAAACGAAGGCGCCGAAACACCGGACACTCAAAATACAGAACAAAAACGGGTCCTGTTACTTCCGGGTTTGTCCAAAAACTAGATTTAAATAAAGTTTTTGAACTTCATCCAAATAATAAAATTAAACAAACACCCTTTAACATCAATTATAATACATTATTGCGTTTTTTTCTGTTGTCAAACACGATAAATTAAAACACCGAAGCGACATGTATTCAAAGAATTCAAACAAAACAGACAAAAACAACACAACAACGACACTTTTCATCCTTTTGTGAATTAATGTTTTTTAAAACTGTTTTGCGCCGTAAAGAGTCTGACGCTTTCTTATAGCATCATAATATCAACTAAAAACCATTAAAATGTGTTTAAAGATGTTAAAACCTACTCACGGGGGGAAATCTCTGGAGGCTGTTTGAATCTGACGCCATTTTGGCGTCTGTGCGTCATTTCCGGCTTCCCCTCTGATTGGCTGGAGCTGTCCAATCACAGTAATGCAAAATCTAGCAGCTGGCTGAAGAAACAACACAAAACAAGCCATTATTTAAAGAATACTAATGACAAACCCTTCCTCTGCGGGGTATTCCAGAAAGCAGGTTATGCTAGCTCCCACGGTAAGTTTGAGGCTAAGGAAGTTGATAACCTCAGCTTTAGGTTCCAAAAACAGAGGTATGTTTCAGGGTAGGTCAAGTTGCCATAGCAACTGATGCTCTGAACATAACCTGGTCTGGAGCAGGTTTAGTTGAAGGTTAGTTTGTTTACAGAGAGGTGGAGCAGCATGGCGTGTCCATTTGAAGATGATTTAGTGGATGAAGAAGCTCAGATAATACTTTTTCCACCATGAGAGGGTGATAAGACCACATATGGATGTTGGAAAGAGAAACTTTATACTTTGATCTAACTTAATTATTTACTTCAGTTAAGATAAATCATTTTTTGTTAGGTCACCTTAATAATAACACGTAGTTTTCAGACAATTATTTTCCTTTCGTTCAAATTAATTCAATTAAGTAGGTGTAACTTTGATGCTGCTGTTAGATCGGCACCGCAAAGGATTGTGGGATATCATTCCCTTTGCCTGTCTGGACGGATTTGGGTTTAATTGGGGTTTTTGACCAAATGTGTTTAGTTGTTTAGCTGTTTTACTGTGTTTTACTGTGTTTTGCCGAGTTATTTTGTCCTACTAAGCTTAAGTCTCTGCACCATGAGTGAGAGTAAAGGAGACGATGATGAGTTTATATAGCACTCCTACCACTGTGGCAAAAATTATAATGATAGATAATTCTTTAATAAAGTTATACACTCTGTGCAATTTTTTCCCCGTCCTTTTAATTGTTATAAAAATGAGCATATCTGCCGGCTCAAACGTAGACATATGAGAGTTCAAGAATCATAATTAATTAAGATGGAAAAAAGATTAATTGACTTTGAGTAATATGACATTTAGTTAGATAAACATGTAAATATGAGTTGTACAGTACAGAGTATTATAGATGTGAAATGAGGTTGAATAAATTTAACTCAATTATTTGTTACCAATAGAAGTAATTCATTTAAGTGCGCAAAATTGGATAAGTTACATATATATGCGGCACAAGGAAAATGGAAATAAGATCAGAAACTCATGCGTTTACTTTGTCTGTTCTACTCTAAAAGAACTCCTTATTTTGCTGATGATGCAGCCGTATTACTTTTTGATGTACATATAATCTTCATACGCCGTCATTTAAAGCTCAGACTCCGTGTCACTGAAGTAAAGCGCTCCCATTTTTTCACCACACGTTTCCATGGTGACTCCGTAAATCTGTGATCCATTGAGAATGTCTTCATGTACCTGCTGTGCACGTGCGTTAACCCAGGGTTACCAAGTAGAGCGTAATTACACCAACTCATATCCGGTCTGTTGGAACCGACATAACCAGAGTAAGCAAGTGCAGGAGGATTTCAGCCAGAGTTCAGGGTTAAAGTCAGGCTAGTTTAAACATGCTTCCTGGAATACCCCTGTTATCTGTGAAATTAAAAACTATGATGAATCCAGTAAAAAAATCTCAAATTCAAAGGTTTTAAAAACTTTTAATTATTGGTGATGCCCTTTTTGCTACCCCTCCTTTTTAAGTGTGTAATTAATAGTAATAAGCTAGTTTTCTTTTCTTTTTGTCCTGTTTTGTGTGATTCTATGTAATCATTGTCAATTTTTGTTAATAGAGTTTCAAAAATAAAATGGCAGAGGTAGATTTGAACTTTGAAAAAACAACATTTTTGGGAAACAGATTTTTGGGAATAATTCTAATAACAAATTAAAATGAAAATCACACATTATTCAAGCAAAGGTAAAGCTCATTCAGCCAGAGACTGCTGTGTTAACGGAGGTCCTTCATCCCAACAGCAGTCAGAATATTCAATAACACGGTCTAGGACTGCTGAAACCGCTGCTGTTATTTATTGCCTTATTTAATCCGTTTTTTATGACCTGTACTTTTACTCTTGTATTATTTTTATTCGTACCCATTGCTACTTGTTTTTTCGTACTTTTCCAACTGCTATCTTTGTCTTGTTTTTGGCTGCTGTGACAACCCAATTTCCCCCCGGGGATCAATAAAGTCCTCTCTTATCTTATCTATCAAATAGAAATATATGATTGAAAAGTAACGACACATTGAAGTTAGAATCAGTCTTCACTCGTCGGTTTGTGAGACGTTTGTTTCATGCTTTCCATTTGATATGATGTTATTAATGGAAACTGATTGGAAATAAAATTAAATAACTTTTTTTTAAATGTCCATTTATTAAAATGCTATGATCTAATTTAAGAATAATGTTTGCATTTAATCTAAACACTTTTCGTGTTAAAAAAAGGTTTTATTCCCAACAAAACTGAAGGGACATTTCTGTGAGAGCAATAAACCGGTGAAAAGAATTAAACAAAAACATTTAAATTCAACTTACATTAGACAAAAAATTAATTATTCACACAGAAAACAGTGAACTAAATAATTAAAACTTACATGAATAAATTACATAAATAATTTTGCATTTGCAGTTGTTGATTAATGAAACCCAT
The DNA here is from genome assembly GCA_037389245.1 of Oryzias sinensis. Lineage (NCBI taxonomy): Eukaryota > Metazoa > Chordata > Actinopteri > Beloniformes > Adrianichthyidae > Oryzias > Oryzias sinensis. The sequence continues at coordinate 7,420 of JAUDJI010000081.1, read as the reverse complement.
TTTCCCTTTATATTGAGGAATCTGTGTTGTTTTTTATCTTATTTTCTGAATAATGATAAATGTTGTAAATTGTTTCTCTCGTATTCTTGAAAATTTGATGTTTTTTATATTTTTATCTGGGGGGGGGGGGGGTAAAAGGTAGTAATAAAGTTGTTTTCTGTTTTCCAAACATTGACTGTTTTTTCAGACCGTGATTTTCCGAGTAAGCCCTTGGATTTTCCTGTGCGCGTTCCGTCCTGCAGGGGGCAGCAGAGACCCCGCCCCCCGCCGCTCCGCTGCAGCTGTTCAGCGCAGAAGAAGAAAATCACCAAACAAACATGGCGGCGCCCCCGGAGCACGCTGCCACCGGGTCTGAGCAGACAGATGCTCCAGAAACGAACTCAGAACCGGACCTTTCCCAGCCAGAACCAGCAGATTCAGATGCGGACGAGCCGGTCGGACCGAAAATCCGGGAAACTCCGGGGGACATCCGGCTGGAGGCGATCGCCAACACGGTGGCGCTGCACCCGAGCAGGGACGTGCTGGTGTGCGGGGACGTGGACGGGGACGTGTACGCGTACGCCTACTCGTGCACGGAGGGGGAGACCCGGGAGCTGTGGTCCTCCGGACACCACCTGAAGTCCTGCCGGCAGGTGCGCTTCTCTGCGGACGGGCTAAAGCTGTTTAGCGTGTCCCGAGACAAGGCGGTCCACCAGCTGGACGTGGAGCGGGGCCAGCTGGTGTCGCGGATCCGGGGCGCGCACGCCGCCGCGATCAACAGCCTGCTGCTGGTGGACGAGAACATCCTGGCGACTGGAGATGACAGAGGAACCCTGAAGGTCAGGAAGGCGGAGTCTGGGAATCTGGTCCTAAAGGAGAAAACACTTTCCCACCAGTCCTCACCTCATTTCACCCTTCCTGTTCTCCTGCTGCTCCTTTCTGCCTCTTCTCCCTCCTGCTTCTCCCAACATCAGCTGCTTTTAAAGCCTCACTGTCCTCCTTTGATCTCCCATCTCCTACAATCAGCTGTATTCTCCTTCCTGGTGCTGATGGAGGGTTGTCATGGCAACAATATGGGTTTGTTTTGTTGTGGCCAGGTGTGGGACATGAGGAAGGGAGAGGCCTTCATGGACCTGAAGCACCACGACGACTACATCAGTGACATCGCTGTGGACCAGGCCAAGAGGATCCTTCTCACAACCAGGTGACCGGAGCAGCAGAGGCTCCTGACAACACAGGTCACATGACCCGGCCATGTGACCGGCTGTGACTGAGCTGCTTTCAGTCCTGATTTGTTGGTCGGCTGAATCAGTTCCAACCATTTGGTGTATATTTGAACTGGACTGAGTGACTCCTCCCCCTGGCGGTCCAAACAGGAAGTGGCTCCAAGAAGCCAAACTCCTACAGACTTCTATAGAGAAACAGCTGTTACTTAGTCATTCTATTGCTCACAAGAACCATTTTTACCTTTTTTAACATCTCCTTGATAATACCTATTATTGTTTTCATATTCTTTTCTGTAGTTCAAATACATTCATTTTCTTCCGTAATATCTCTTTCGGGGTCACGGGGCTGCTGGAGCCTATCCCGGTCACTTGTGGGCAAAGCCAGGGGACACCCTGGACAGGTCGCCAGTCTGTCCCAGGGCGTAGTTCAAATCGTTCAAGTTAAAAACAGACCAATCAGACACCTCAGTAAAGTAGGTGGAGCCTGCTGGCCCCCACGTCCGACCTTCAAAGCATACGATTGGAAGATTTCCTGATTTTCTGTAAACTTCATAATTGCGGTTTGTGTCCGTCCCGAATTCTATGAGACCAAGTCTTTCATAGATCGGAATAGAGCTGAGAAAGAAGAAACCTGAAATGAGATTCAGCAGATTGCACCGCTTTGACCTTTCACACCAAGACTCCTCAAACTGTGAGAACATGTGCTCGTATCGGGTAGCGACGGTCCAGTGTGAACACCATATCCTAAAAGCACGTTCATAAATGCACGTTTAGCATTTTCTTTGGCTCACAACATAGATTTACCTTATTGTTTCTTTTTTCCTGCCAAACCAAACAGATTATCAGAGGAAACAGCCGGTGGTTTAGATCTGCAGGAGATATGTTGATTAAACTTTGTCTAAATCTTGTAAGACCACGCCCACTTTTCCTCCTAATTTTAGTACTTCAATTGTAAAGATTTTCCGGAAAATAGGATTTTTTTCTTTTAAGTGGACTTAAATTTGGAATTTCAAGAGTTTCCATCTGAAAACTAATCAGAAGAGACAAAATGTTTGGAATACAACCAATCTGCTAAGGCTGTTGAAGCTTTTAGAGCAACTGAAGCTTTTGAAGCAGCTGATGCTCGTCAAACAGCGTTGGGTGCATTCTATTTAATCTATCCAAAAGGCAGTGGAGCTCTTGCATCTCAACCCAACGCCGCGTTTTCACAGCGGAGATGGAACCATGGGCGTCTTCAACATCAAGAGACGGCGGTTTGAGCTGCTCTCCGAGTTCCAGAGTGGCGACCTGACCTCTGTGGCGCTGATGAAGCGGGGCAAGAAGGTGGTGTGCGGCTCCAGTGAGGGAACGGTTTACATCTTCAACTGGAACGGCTTCGGAGCCACCAGCGACCGCTTCGCCGTCAAGGCCGAGTCGGTGGACTGCATCGTCCCCATCACAGACAGCATCATGTGCACCGCCTCTATGGACGGGTACATCCGGTGAGTCCTGCTGCCCTGCCCCGACTGGATCCACCTCACTGATGTCTGTGGTAGAACGTTCTCCCACGGGGTCCCGGCTGAAGCTGAACTTTTCCTGTTATGTCTCTGTCCCCCACCAGAGCCATCAACCTCCTTCCGAACCGCGTCATCGGCCTCATTGGGCAGCACGTTGGGGAACCCATTGAGGAGATCAACAAGTCTTGGGACTCCCGGTTCCTGGTCAGCTGCGCTCACGACCAGCTCATCAAGTTCTGGGAGATTTCCAATCTGCATAAAACTACGGTCAGCGACTACCGCAAGAGAAAGAAGAAAGACGGACGCATGAAGTCTCTCACCAAGAAGGCGCTTGGAGACAACGACTTCTTCTCAGGACTGGTGGAAGAAACAGAGAAGAAGGAGGAGGAAGAGGAGGAGGAGGAAGATAGTGACAGTGGTAGTGACTGAGACATTGTTCTTGGACGGGAAAGTTGTGTTGAAAAAGGCTTTTAGTCCGTCTGGACACTGGTGTCCAGAGTGATGGGTGGATGTGGACGGACCAACCCTGGTGGTCTCCAGCATGACTTTGACCCACAGACCTGTTCGAACCTGAGCCACTACGGTCTCCTCAAGCTCCATATTTTCCTCCTTTTCTCTTTTTGGAATTTTCTTTGATGGACATTTCTGCATCCCAACCTCAGTTCCATAATAAATAGAAAAATAATAAATACTTTAGTTTTTGGCGTCACATTAACAGAAAATGAGAAACTGTTTTTTTATGTTAAATTAAATCTGAAAACATCAAACTTACATTAAAATGTGTTTTCTACAGGAATTTAACCCTTTAGAAAGCAAAAAGTAACTATCAGCATTGAACTGACAAATGAGAGGATTTCATAACATCCTCTGTTCTCAGTCAATATTTATTTCATTTGTAATAAAGTATTTTAAGATATAAGGTTTAGCTGTAAATGTGTTTGATGTCTTTAATGGTTCCTAACCTTTTTACAAGGTTTTTAAATCAGGAATCAAACCGGAGGAAATTGGCTTCTAATGGTTTTACAGGAGATGACAGACAAAGGAAGAACTCTGGATCACAGCACATAACCTGAAACCAAACTCCTTGCTTTGGTCTCTGGGTTCCCGTCAAACATCCCATAATACCTGCTGCAAAGGAACAAATGCTCAGTGGGAGCTCACTTCCAGGACTCTGTTAAAAAACCTGTTTCCTGCTCTGTAAGTGAGTCACATGAACCAGATCAGTGACAGACCAGCTTCCCATGTGCCTTCCAGGTTAAACTAAATGACATCAAACCAGAGTGAAGCACGTGGAAAAAGGTTTTCAAACCGTCATCTCTACTGCCATCAGGACAGCAGAACTGGAAATGACAGAACATCACAAACGTAGACGGCTTCCATCTGATGGCCAATTTCAGATCCAAAGTTCATTTTTTCCCCTGAAAAATCTTGGAGAAGTGGTCTGCCTCCATGTCAGATCTCTCACGGACGGGAACAAGGTTCTTAAGATGTTTCTGTCCAGCTTTAAAAACACCACACAGCACAGAATCTTCCCTGTTGAGGATTTTTAACTAAATTTGTCAGGCATCTGATGATGAGAACCATGTTGTCCTTCTATTGACTTTGTAGACCACAAGATTCTACTCTCCAGGCTTAAAGGTTTGGTTGATGGTTCTGCACTGATCTGGTTCTCATCTTAACTATGTGTGTGAGCTTTTCTGGATCTGATTCTTCAATTGTTCCACTGTTGTTTGGGGTCCCACAGGGCTCTATTTTAGGACCCCTGTTGTTCTCCTTGTACCTCCTCCCTCTGGGCTCCACCCTAAAAAGTTTGTGTTTTGGTTGGACGTTCTGCGTTTGACAGCAGGAGAATCTGCTCTTCTGCTTGGTTTAGTTTATTTGTTCATTTGGTTTAATTTATTATCTATTTGTTTTGAATACAGCATGAATACAGTGTCTATATTTATACACACTACAGCATGCTGATTATATACAGTCTGGTTTCTGAAATACCTATCATTTGTTTGGTTAATTATTTGTTTTTATTTTATTATTTTATTAGTTAATATTCAGGATGGGGGAGCTGGTGCTTTTTGATTGGCAGTTGAGTCGACCAATGGTGAACCCTACGACCTGACTGAGGCGTTTGAAAGGTCACTGTAGTGGGCGGAGACAAGTTTAGTCCATACGCCCATTTCCTGAAGACCAATAGAGTTGCTGTTTTTAAGTGATAGATGAAAGTTTATATTTTAAACAAAACAGTAATAACCCTAAAATTTTCGGATCAATTGGCAAATAACTTACCTTGAATTTGTTTTTTATCAAATGCACCATCTGACTCTGTGTCACCCCCCTCTGGTTGGTACAACCCGGGACTAAGCGGGAAATCGTAGGACGTGACGTCACTCGGGAGCAGTGGTTAAACATGGCGACGAGCAGGAGGGAGTAGCTCTTTAAATGAAAGACTTTTCTTGATCACCTTTAGCATTAGCGGTCAGACCTTTCCTCCGCAGGTACGTACGCGTTCAGAGCGCGGTGGGCAGGCCGCACACGAAGCCCGCGTCTGCGGCTGCGCGGCCGAGCCCTGGCCCGGTTAGCCTCGGAGCTAGCATGCTAGAATTTGTAAACAATGAGCTTTTCGGTCCGAAACCGCGGAGTTGATGCGAAACGGCTCTAATAACGCGAGTCCAGGAGGTTTCATACAATAAAATACTGCTGAAGTACTACTACCACGTGAAACTTACTTATACATGACAGGAAACCTAAGGGTAAAACACAACAGCAAATATCAATGCGCTAACTGTATAATAACCGTCAGAACAATCCTTCTTAAAGACTTAATGTTTTAGCAAGAAAGCAAGTTTGCGTTAAATAAATGGTTAATTTCACAACATTTCACTGATAGCTGAAAAGTCCTAATTTGTTTTCAGTTTATGAAAGAAAAAACTAAAAATGTACCAAAAATACAGCAGCACCAATAAGGTTTCCTTCAATTTAATATATATTATGTGTTTTCGTTTAGTCTGTTCATCCCTGGTTTCAATAAAGTTTTATTTTTTGATTTAATAAACAAACAGGTGTAAAAAGGCTTACTTTGCCTTTGTGAAACAGTGATATGATCCCAACAGCTTACGCGTCAGAATTGATGCTGAAAATATATAAATGTGTAATAACTCTGTTTACTTTAAAGGCCACCCCGATGCACGCCGTATTTATGCCGTTTCTAACATGCTCTTGTGGCATTTTCTGATAATAGGGGACATAAAGACGGAAAATTAAGCCTAAAATTGAGGATTTCTTTATTCAGATCACTGTGAACCAGGAGCAGATGAAAAAATGCTGTTTGTGAGGTAGAAAATACAGTGGGCGGGTCTTCCTGCCCACATCAAAGTCTTCCTGTTCTGCTGGAAGACTTTGATGTTGCTGATATTTCTGCTGCACCGCTAATGTTAGGTTGAGGGTGTGAGGGCCGTAAGCTAGCAGGAGAGTGTGAACAGAGAGCTCTCAGTTGAATGGGAAGGGGGGCCGGGGTTGCTCCACAGCAACAGTCTCGTCCAGAACTTGAAGATGAATTTCTAATGAACTCCTGCCGCTCTGCAGAAACTATGTCCTAGAAAACGACACAGGTTTTTGGATTTTAAATCGTCATAAACATAATGAAAAGACCACTGGTGACGCTCTGAAAACAGATCAGAAGATGATCAGAGCGGGACGTCAAACTAAAATGCCTAAATGTTTAAGTAATACGATAATGATGCATTACTTTTCTGAACTGTCTTCCTTATAGGTTCCATTTTGTAAAAGCAGCAGGATGCCCGGGAGAAACGGTGACCAGTTCAAAGCCGGAGACCTGGTGTTCGCCAAGATGAAGGGCTTTCCGCATTGGCCTGCCAGGGTATCGTCACACACAAACTCTGCACTCATTGCTGCTGCTGCCGGTCCGGTAACCCTGCTGTGTGTTTGCAGGTCTGTAAGGCAGACGACGGCTATAAGAAGAGAGTGCCAGTGTATTTCTTTGGGACCCATCAGATGTACGTACAGCTGACCTTCTGTGTGACGCCATAACCTTATCAGGATCATTGTAACCTATAGATTTATTTTGAGGGTAATTTAAAACATTTTAAAGATAACAACTGGTCCCATCATTGGTTTGTGTTCTTTAAGAGACGTTTAGAGCTCTTCTCACATCACTAGTTTTTGTATTAGTGGCTAACCTGTAGATTTTATCGACTGAATGCGTGTTCATCGTATGAATTGGCTGTAAGTCATTAGTTTGTCGGTTCAAATCTCAGACTGAAGCCACTGAGTAACTTATACATCCAATCCCCATTATACTGAATTCTACGTTTTTCTAGATGCAACTTCATAAAATGTAATGTGTGTTAAGTTTATGGTAAAAACTATTTATTTCTTTTCTGACAGTCAAGATTTAAGTTTCAATCTTAGGATTTTTAGATTTCATGTTCAAGAACTAAAGTTTATTTTACATTCTTTTTACCTTCATCATGTCTGCAGCTTAATTTTTATACATTTTGATGTGGAAATGTTCAGAATTTGCATTGATATTATTTAACAGCTTCTAAAACATAACTCTTCCTGGGATTGATCTCACTTCAGAGGAAACATCCCACCACAGAACATTGTTCCTTATTTGGGCAATAAGATGAAGTATGGCAGTGGCGTTCGCATCCGAGGCTTCATGGAGGGCATGTGGGAGATCCAGAACACGCCTGGGATCGG
>JAUDJI010000080.1:0-44554 GCA_037389245.1 Oryzias sinensis | reverse complement strand
CCACCCCCTAAGTCATGGAGTTAGCTATGGGAGACCAGAGAGACTGAGTTCTTTCAACGTTACTTGAACCTTGGGCTGACATTTTTTCCAAGCTGATATGATCAAGCAGCAGATTTCTGTGTTGACTTATATTTATATTTTTCTTGCTTTTACAATTTATTAAAATAGTTTTTTTAGCAATGCAAAGAGTTATGAAAATGATAGAGCCTAATCCTCCTTCTACATCGATGGCACTCATGTCACCAAGCACACAAAGTGACGGTGAAGCTGTGATTGAAACCTTAAGCCAGACTGATAGATCGGCACATACCTGCTGCCAGAGAGCCTGGACAGGCGTGCAGAACCACAGTGCATGCATGTAATTGTCGGGTAGATTACTGTCACAGTGCTGACAAATGTCTGAGTTACTGAGACCCATCTTGAACATCCTCTGTCCAGTGTAGTAAATTCTGTGAAGAGTTTTGAAATGGATTAGCTGCAGATTTGGACTTTTTGTCAGTTTAAAGGTGTTTAGACAAAGTTCTGACCAAAAGCTTTCATCTGTGCTGATGCTCAAATCCGCATCCCATTTTGTTGTCGGAAGTGAAATATTATTATCTAAATTACATAAAAGTTTGTATATTTTGGAGAGAGTTTTATTCATTGAGAAATTGATCAGAGTGGTAACTACATCTGGTAGCTTTAAATCGTTGTCTCTGTATTTAAACTTTTTAGTAATAATTGATTTAAGTTGCTGATATTCCAAGAAGTTATTTATTCCATGTTTGTCTTGAAGTTCCTGGGGAGTTATGAATCTTCTATCAATAATTATGTGCTCTAGTTGTTTTATGCCCCCTGCTTGCCAAGCTGGGAAGTGGATAATTTTTTTGTTTATGAGGATGTCTGGGTTGTTCCAGATGGGTGTCATTTTGCACGGTTGAATTGATGATTTTGATATTTTGAGAAATTCCCACCAGGCTGTTAAAGTGGCGTTTATATTAATACTTTTGAAACAATCCTGTTTTTTAACTATTTGGCTAATAAATGGAAGATCTGACAGGTTGATCTTTCCACATAACGCCTGTTCCAAGTCTAACCATGAGTTGGTTTCTGGATTATTTTTTAACCATTTTAAGATGTATTGTAATCTATTTGCAAGAAAGTAATTGTGGAAGTTAGGTAATTCTAATCCTCCACATCTTTTTGCAGATTTTAAAGTTTTTAGACTAATTCTTGCAGGTTTATTGTTCCATAGAAAGCTTGATATGGATGAGTCTAATGTTTTGAACCATTTTAATGGCGGTTGTGTGGGAATCATTGAGAATAGATAATTAACTTTGGGTAAGATTTTCATTTTTACCGTGGCTACCTTGCCCATAAGGGACAGAGGCAGGTTGGTCCAGCGTGTTAGATCGTCCTGTATGTTTTTCAGTAATGGGGTGTAGTTTAGCTGCTCCAGTTCTGATATTTTGGGGGAAAAATAGATACCTAGATATTTTATATTGCCTGATTTAACTGGTATTGTGAGTCCTTGCTCCGCATTACTGTTCAGTGGTAATAAAACAGATTTATTCCAATTAATGGAATAGTCTGATATAGAAGAGAATTCATTAATGATTGTTGCCGTTTCATTTACAGAATGTATATTACTTAAAAAACAGCAATATGTCATCTGCATAGAGACTAATTTTATGATGGCTGTGTTTGGTTTTAATTCCTTTAATACTCTCATTCTGTCTTATTGCTGCAGCTAGAGGCTCGATAAATATTGCAAAAAGAGAGGGGGAGAGTGGGCAACCCTGTCTAGTTCCTCTTCCAAGAAAAAACCTGTTGGAAGTCTGTTTATTAGTTCTAACTGATGCATTGGGGTTGTGATATAATATTTTGATCCAATTGATGAATGATTCTCCAAACCCAAACTTATGGAGGGCAGCAATGAGGAACTTCCAATTTACTCTATCAAAGGCTTTTTCAGCATCCAGTGATAGTATAGTCATTTCCTGGTTTTTGATGGCGGCAAAGTCTATTATGTTAACGAGTCTGCGGACATTGTCATCCGAGTGTCTGCCTTTGATGAATCCAGTTTGATCAAAGTGAATTATGTGAGGATTGACTTTTTCTATTCTCTGTGCTAGTGCTTTGCAGATAATTTTTACATCTGCATGAATTAAAGAAATGGGGCGATAGCTTGAAAGACTCGTGGGGTCTTTGTCTGGTTTTAGAAGAAGGATAATGTTGGCAGAGTTCATGTTAGGTGGTAGAGATTGGCTTTCATTGATAAATTTTACCGTTTTATAAAACGTTGGTGCCAGTTGTTCCCAGAATTCCTTATAAAACTCTGCAGGAAAGCCGTCAGGTCCTGGTGCTTTGCTGTTAGGCATAAGTAACAGAGCTTCATGAAGCTCAGACAACGAGAGCGGAGAGTCTAAATTTGTGATTTGATCTTCGTTTAACTTGGGCAGGTTTATATTGTTAAGAAATGAGTTGATGCTTTGTTCTGATGGATTGATCTGTGGAGTGTATAAGTTTTGATAAAAGTCTTTAAACGCATTATTAATTTTTACCGGGTCATGGGTGACATTCCCTGTTTGGTCCATAATAGAAGTGATTGTTGATTTTTCTTTATTAATTTTAAGCTGATTAGCTAGAAATTTGCCAGATTTATTTGAGTTTTCATATCTTTCCAGTCGAAGCCTTTGTATCTGGAATTGTGTTTGTTTATTGATGATGTCATTAAACTGCAGCTTTAAATTTTTCAGGTCGCCCAGGATGTGTCCCTGTGCAGAAGCAGCATAAGCAGTCTCCAGAGTTTTGATTTTATTTTCTAGTTCTAATAAATCTGCTTTCTCTTTGCGTTTTTTATGTGTTGAATAAGAGATGATTTTCCCTCTCATGACTGCTTTTGCTGCTTCCCAAAGAATACTTGGTGATATTTCAGAAGTATTGTTGAATTCTAAGAAGGTTGCCCACTCTTTTTTAAAGAATTCAATAAATTCCTGGTCTTTTAACAGAGACGTATTAAACCTCCAGGTTGAACCCGAGGGTGTGGGTACTTCCCTTGAAATAGTAACAGAAACTGGTGCATGGTCACTGATAATAATTGGATGAATGTTGGAACTTTTAATTTCTTTCAAAAGGGAGTTACTGACTAATAAATAATCTAAACGAGAGTGTGAATGATGAACTGGAGAGAAAAAGGTGAACCCCTTAGTGTTTGGATGACATGAGCGCCAAGCGTCGCAGAGACCCAAATCATTCATGTACTGCTTTAGAATACTTGCAGATTGCCATGTACGCTGGTTTGCTGCTGTGCTGAGTCTGTCAAGTTCAGGGTCCAAAACAAGGTTGACGTCTCCTCCTATAATGATTGTGGAGTCAGAGTGAGCTGAGAGTGCGGTGAAGAATCTGTGAAAAAAGGAAGAGTCGTCAGCATTAGGACCATATATGCTGGCTATGCAATAGTCCTTATTCTGAATGGATATATTAATGATTACAAATCTGCCTTCTGGGTCAGTAACTGTATCCTTATGAGTAAATCTAACATTTTTATTAATCAAAACTGCAACCCCTCTTTGTTTGGAGTTGAAACTGGCAGAATACATAACTGGATACTGGGAACAGCACAGGAGATGACCAGCTGATAAAGATAAATGGGTCTCCTGCAGCAAAGCTATATCTGCTTTAAGATCATTCAGGTGATTTAACACTTTCAATCTCTTTGGCCCAGAGCCAAGTCCACGCACATTCCAGCTAACAATGTTAAGACTGTTCATAGCTGTTCTAACCGGGAGAGTGCAAGGCTAAATAGTGCGTGTGCCCGTCCGTGTGCGCGTGCCCGCTGTGCGTACCTGCTACACTGACAAGCGCTGTGCGTTGGGGGTGAACATGTCTTGGCTGTCAGCTGCATGTTGCGTGCGTCCTGTGTGAGCCTAAGTGAGGTTTTTGCAGTTTATCAACGTGTGTGTGCGGGATCGCGTGTGCATGCTCTTATGCGCGCTAGTATGCGCGCGCGCCCGTTCCGTGCATAAATAAATACTCACCGTGGTTGCGTTGACTTTACCTGTTTCACATATGAGGAGATGGGAAGGGGGAGGGACAAGAGAAAAGAGAGAGGGAAAGAGAAAGAACAAAAAACAAAAACAAGGAAACAACAACAGAAACATGAATGTGAGAGAAAGAAAAAACACTTTTCCTGAGAGGTGTGGATTATTGATGATCCGATTATTTCCTATTCAGTTAAATAAGTTTGCGGGTTTCTTCTGGGCGGCGCAGATGTCAGTGCGCCTCTGAAAGCCTTCAGCACAGCCAGGGTGTTACCTCTGGGTCCCGGAACAGCTTGCCATTCACAAAAAGTTTATCAACAGCAACCACCGCACGGGCTCCAGCAGACAGGTGCTTCCTCCTCAGCGGGAAGAGGATTTTCCGCCGGCGGAGGATCTCGCCTGGAAACTGATCATTAACACTGTAATGTGTGCCTTTTAGCTCACGCCCTCTGCTTTTTACCTGCTCCTTTTGTTTATAATGTTCAAATTTAGCAACAATAGGGCGGGGACGCTGATCGTCCGGCCTTTTTCCTCCGAGCCGGTGAACCCTGTGAAAGGAGATCTTCTGCACCTCCTCCTTGGGGAGCTTCAGATGGTCTTCCAAAAATGACCTCACCGTGGCCTCGGGGACTTCTCCTGCCTCCTCTGGAACCCCGGAGATCACTAGATTGTCCCTCATGCTCCTCGACTGAAGATCCAGGAGGGTTTCCTTGATGGATCGGTTCTCCTCGGAGAGACGAGCGGTGTCGCTGCTCAGAGTTTTGACGGTCTGTCTGAGGGCCTGATTCTCCTCTGCGAGCTCCCGCACCTGCTGCTGGCTGAATTCCAGAGACTCCCGCAGACCTTGAAATTCTCTGTGGAGGATCTCCAGCAAATTGAGGCGGCAATCAAGGCTGGAGAGCTTTTTATCAATCGAGTCCAGGATATCGCTCACGCCGCTGCCTGGAGAGGACACAGCCCCGGGAGAGTCCTCAGGCCGTCCACGCTTGGAGGAGGGGGTGGTGGTGGCGGTTTTGGGTTTCACCATGACGCAGGTATTGTAGCACTCGTCGATGAATTCCTCCAGGTCCTCCAGGCTGACAGAAGCTTAATACTCTTAACAGGTTATGTTAGTTTGCCGGAAATATTTTAATATGGCGGAAAAATGAAACAAGATCGAAAATGTTTGTTCAAATGCTTACGCGCCGCCAAGTCGACTCACCACACTCGTCTCGCTGGGTCTCGCGATACTACAGCATCACGTTCCCTACTCGCATCCCAGCCCAATCCTAATAAAGTCAAAGCTATCAAAGAAACGTCACCTCCCAGCAACAAATCTGAGTTGGAGACCATATTGGGCATGGTCACTTACCTCTCAAAGTTTGCACCCAGACTTTCAGAAGCAACAGACCCACTACGTCAGCTACATAGGAGAACAGTGAGTTTGTGTGGGACTCTAATCATGACGTTGCTTTTCAGTGTGTAAAAGACCTGCTGACACAGGAAACAGGTCCTGTAATAGCGTACTTTGACTGTACCAAGGATGTGAAATTGCAGGTGGACGCATCCCAACGTGGCCTTGGAGCGGTTTTGCTTCAGGACGAAAGGCCAATAGCATACGCATCCAAAGCATTGAATGACACTGAGAAAAACTATGCCCAAATAGAGAAAGAACTGTTTGCAGTGCTCTTTGGGTGTAAGCGTTTCCACCAGTACCTGTATGGGAGGCAGGTAGTTGTCGAGTCAGACCACAAGCCTCTGGAATCCATAATGCGCAAACCACTTGTCGCCGCACCACCTCGACTCCAGTGCATGATATTGCAGCTTCAAAGGTATGACATTGACATCCAACACAAGCCAGGAAAACGCATCCCCGTCGCCGACACGCTGTCTAGGAAACCTATTGAGTGTCACAGCCAGACATTGTGTGAAGGAATGGACTTCCAGATTCACAGTGTGATCAGCAATGCCCCTGTGAGTGACAGGAAAATGGCAGAAATAAGAGCAGCCACCACACAGGATGAGCAGCTGTCAAGATTGAAGCAGATAATCCAATCAGGCTGGCCAGAGTCACGCAAAAGGTGCCCAACCACCGTTGCTGAATACTGGAACCACAGACATGAGATATCTGAGGTAGATGACATCTTGCTGAAGGGCAAAAAGATAATCATCCCTCACTCCCTCAGGACGGACATGTTGTCACGCATACATACCGGACACCTTGGGATTGAAAAATCCAAGCAGAGAGCGAGAGATATTCTGTTCTGGCCCAGGATGGGAAAACAAATAGAAACACTGGTTGGATCCTGCAGCATCTGTCTAGAGAGGCGTCACTCACACCAGAGAGAACCAATGATATCCCATCCTATCCCAGAGAGACCTTGGCAGGTGATAGCCACAGACCTGTTCACGTGGAACAGCCGTGACTACATAGTAGCCGTTGACTACTACAGTAGATACTTTGAAGTACAGAAAATTGTCAGTCTTACATCAGCCGCAGTGATTACAAAGCTCAAAGCTATGTTTGCCAGGTTTGGTGTGCCCCAGACTGTCATCAGTGATAACGGACCCTGTTACAGCTCACAGGATTTCAAAAACTTTGCACATTCATGGGACTTTGGACACATCACGAGCAGCCCATTGTACCCACAGAGCAATGGACTTGCTGAAAAGTGCAGACTGCCAAAGCTCTCATGGATAAAGCTCATGCTCAAAGAGTTGACCCGTACCTGAGTCTACTGGAGTACAGGAACACACCAGTGGATGGTCTGAAGTCACCAGCCCAGTTATTGATGAGTCGTCGCTTACGTTCTGTGTTACCAGCTACGGAGAAGCAGCTGCAGCCGGTTCTTTCGCCTCGCTGCACATTCCAGAGCTGACGACAATTATGTCAAAGCCGGCAGAAGCAATACTACGACTGAAGTGCCAGAGCGCTGCCTGGTCTGTCCCAAGGATCTAAAATTAGATTCCAACTTCCATCCGAGACATGGAAGCCTGCAACTGTCATTGGACCAGCACCCACACAAAGATCTTACAACATTGTCCCTGATGAAGGCCAGATGCTGAGGAGAAACCGACGTCACCTTCTACAGACGCAAGAACCTAATCCTGAAAAAAATTCTTCTGACCCAGACAAATCTGCGAGCACCGAAACAGAGCGTTTGCAACATCCTAACGCAGACCCATTAGAACCAGAAGAAACATCACAGCTGGTTTCTACCAGATCAGGTCACATAGTGAGACCTAGAGTAGTTCTAGATCTGTAATCAAATCAGTCGTATTCTTTGGACTGAAACCTTGTTACTAAATGTGTTATTTTAAACCTTGTAAAAAAAAGCATTGGTTTAATAGTTCATCCTAATGGGATTTGAATTTGCTCCATGAGTTTTATTGCTAAGCCTAATTGCATTCTGGTCTAGTATGGTGTCATGGTGCCTCTGTCAGACTCCACCCCCTCTCCTCTCCGCATGGTTCCCTGATTCAGCCCAGCTGCCACCACTCAACTCATCACCACCTACCTACTTAAGGAGCTCCTGGACCTGTATTCATCGCCAGTCCGTTGCCCCTGATGGTGCTCATTTTGGTCTTACGACTAGTTCTTGCCAAGCTACCTTGTTCCAAGCCTGCACCTAACGTATCTTCTTACCTGTCTCCAGGAAATCCCAAACCATGGGTGGTCGCCTGAATCAGCCGCTATCTGGAAACCTCACTCAGTCTGCTTCACCGGTCTCACCACGAGCCTCTGCCGATCATCCAACTCCACAGGTCTCCGCCGACGCTGCCCTACGGAGGGATCCACCAGTGACGCCACAAAATCCAGTCTCTCGTTGTGGACCACACAGAAACTGCTCACTCCTTAACTGTGCTGGCAATTAAATCTTCTTACTCACCACACCAGCTTGCTCCTGTGTTTTCTTCCGGGTTCCAGCATCTGGGTCTCTAATGTTCTGTAATCATGACATATGGTTTACACAGTCTCGTCAGTTTGACAACTGTACAAAAATTTGATTTGTACAAAAATCTACGGGCGCCGCCATATTGGCTATCGCCATTACTGCGTGGCTGTGGACTGTGACTTACCGCTGCCCTCTATTGGATTTTCAATGAAAGCATTTCTCACGCGAATATGACAGGTGACAGGTAGATAAACAATGGCAAAGGAAAGGGAAGATTGGGTAGATGACGTCAGGCAGTGGCCAAAATTGACCGATGCAGGTAATTTAGTGACAAGATAGTGTATTAATTAACTAATTGATGACAGCCATAAAACCGAATGCTATCATTACTAGCTGTGTTGCTAATATGTTCATTAGCTTGCAAACAACTAAAACACGACTAGCTGTAGTAAAATAAATGTTTTTACAGGTATTCAGGATTATTTTATATATTATTATTTTATTATTATTTTATTCAGTATCTGCTGCCAGCAGTAGCAACAAGAATTGAACATGGGGTTATGAAAATTTGTAGGCTTAAGTAGTTAGTAATATTATTAATGAGCATATGACAAAAGGAGTAATACACACATCAAGAGTTAAATATTTGTTCATTGTATAAAACATTACATGTTAGTTATCCACACTGCATTGCTATGGTAACTTACTATGCATCAAGAGTTTGACATTTCTTCACAATTTAAACATGTATAACCATCTACATTGTGGTTTGAAACAGTTGGTTGCTTTGTTGAACTTTGTGTTCAAATAAAAAGTAATATTTGGTATACTGTGACCTTCCTTGGCCTCAACATTAATAACCACATCACACACACTCACTCATACTTCAGGAGTTTCCTTTTTTTATTCAGTACTGTTATGGATTAACAGAGGCTGCAAATTACATAGCCCTGCACAAATACTTACAATCTCATCAACACTTTGCAACCTACCAGAGATAACATGACATAAAATCTTAAAACCTTTCAGTCTTCGAATTGCTCGCTCAATGTGAATTCTGACATTTGCTAAGTGACGTGTGGATGTTACCTCGTGTTCAGATAACTCCTTACGTCCACGTGTGAATGCAGCAAGAGCTAGACTTACACCTGGAGGCAAAATATCCTTGATGGTCAGTCCACGATCTGCCAAGATCTCATCACCAGGGATCAGATGATGAACAAAACCACTGTTCTTTGTGATAAAATTATCACTGGCCCTTCCACCAAAAAGTTTTGATACAAACATAACATATCCATTGGGGGCTATACAGTTTAGGAGTTTGTATGTGTTATGATGTTTGTAATTGCTGTAAGTTTATGATCTTTTTCTTAAGTTCTTTGGCCTTTGTACAAAGACTTCAGTGCAGTCAATGATGCATGTGGCTTTAGGATAATTTTTGTTAAATGCCTTGGGCCTAATTCTGTTCAGCGTATGCCTGGGCAACCAAACAATCACCTTTTCCCTCATAAACCTTGCAAGGATTGGTCTCCAAAATGTAAATATTTCAGATGCAGTGGTTCTACTCACTCCAAATCTTTTACCCAAGTCAGTGAACAATAAACCCAAACGGAGTCTCATTAAAACAAGCAAAAATTGTTCATGGACAG
Source organism: Oryzias sinensis (assembly GCA_037389245.1). Classification (NCBI taxonomy): domain Eukaryota; kingdom Metazoa; phylum Chordata; class Actinopteri; order Beloniformes; family Adrianichthyidae; genus Oryzias; species Oryzias sinensis. The sequence continues at coordinate 35,008 of JAUDJI010000080.1, read as the reverse complement.
CCAATTAGGTATTAATTGGTTGTGAGCAAAAAGTCAAAACGACTCGCAAAAGTAGCCAGAAACTGTCAGCACATAAACCTGTATAAAATATAGAGGCTTTGTTCTTTAAATTTTTCGCTGACACTGATGGCGTTGGATCAGTCTGAGTGCCACAGTCCTTCATCGGCTTGTTACCGCAGCTGAAACTGTAGTTGTGGTCCATGTGATCTGGCCACTGGATTCCAACATCACGTGTTTGCAGAGGCAAATTTTCCAAATTTCCAACATCCACATCTGTTTCCATTGGTTCAATAGCTGAGTTCAGGTGTAGTGGCTGAAGACATCTTTTTTTGGGTGGAGGTCTAGCTGGAGTTAACTAAAGAAAAAAAAAGAGCTGTGCATTAGTAAAACATGACAATGAAGCATATTTAAACTAACAATGTGATGCAATAATATGGCTCTGCTAAGAGACCTACTTACACGACAATCATAGCCCATGAACAACACAGGATATGGATTTTCTCTTGTGGGTTGTCCGTCAGGAAAATGTATCCCACACACCTTTGAGTGAAACATAAATATACATACATTGGTTGTTGTAAATAATTCTGAAATACTTTGCATATGCACAATTCCCTTTTACCGTCCTATTTATTAATCCCTGGAGGGGGTTTACATATAATATTGTTCTTTTTTGTGGTGTAAAGGGCCAAAATTGTTGTTTATCCCCATCCTGTTTAGTCTCCTGTTGTAATTGAAGTACTATGTGGATTTTTTATTTTGTGCAAGAATGAAGATTTGTCTATTTAACATACTAGTTTAATTATTTAATAACACCAATATCAGAATAATCAAAAAACCAATTGGTTGAGTACATTTACCCATCCATCTAGCAGATGTTTTTTTACCCAAAGAAAAGCAACAAGGACAAACAGTTAAGCCAATGCACAGAAAGAAACTACAGTAACTTAATTACAGATCATACAAAGCAGTAAAAACAGAGCTTCAGTATTGTAAAATCATATTTTCACTTGAAAACACTACGACATGAAAGCTTCAGCTGTGTTTTCGCCTGTGGCTAGTAATGTTAGCATCTTAACTAGCGCTGTTATGTCGTATGTTTACACCCTCTGCGTGCAACATGTGGCATTAATAGATAGAACAATCAAAGCCAAACGTACCACAGTATTCTTGTTTGCTGTGAAGCCATCTCGGTTTATGTATTTCATTCACTTTTGACGCACATCTTGGTCCTCCACTCAACCAGGAAATCTGTGTAATCCATAAGGCCGTAAACACGGGCAGTCTAGGTGCAGCAAAGGTTTGTGAATTTCACAAACAGTCCTATTCCAGGCCTGTATTTTTGCACTGCTGTTAAAGCAGCCGAAAACACAACATGTTCTTCCCGGCATCGTTCAAAAGAAAAAAAAAATGGACAAACTTTTCGCATCTAAAAGCTCACTTGTAAGCAAACATTACAACCTGCCTTTTAGACCCCATTCCCACTTCTCTTTTTAAAGCATTTTATAAATTCTTTGAGTCAGAGATTTTAAACATAGCTAACTGCTCTCTTCAGATGGGGGTCTTCCCCTCTGCCTGTAAGATGGCAGTGGTGAGGCCCCTTCTAAAGAAGAGTAACTTGGACCCAAAGATCATGGACAATTACAGACCTGTATCCAATTTACCATTTTTAGGAAAACTTATTGAAAAACTTGTTTTTATTCAATTACATAATTTTTTAAATGAGCAATATGTTCTTGAAAAGTGTCAGTCTGGTTTTAGGACAACTCACAGTACTGAGACGGCCCTTTTAAAAACTTTAAATGATCTTAGACATAATTATGACTCGCAGAAACTTTCTGTTCTGGTGCTGCTGGATCTTAGTGCCGCCTTTGGTACAGTGGATCACCAGATTATATTAGACAGACTTAGGACTCAGGTTGGCCTCTCAGAAACTGCTCTTAACTGGTTTTACTCCTATCTCACAGATCAACACTTTTTTGTAAGTATGGATACTCGTTCCTCAGGAGTCCATGATAAGTTGTGGGGTTCCCCAGGGTTCAATCTTGGGTCCAATACTATTTAACTTGTATATGTTGCCTCTTGGGGAGGTCATCAGGAGACACGGCGTTGACTTTCACAGCTATGCTGATGATACACAGCTTTACATCGCCATGTCTCCTGATGACCTTGAACCTGTCAACACTCTTTTAAATTGCATTTTAGATATAAAGTTGTGGATGGCAGAAAACTTCTTGCAGCTCAACCAGGACAAAACTGAAGTTTTAATCATTGGTCCTGAAGACAAGAGAGAGATGATTTTAGTCAAACTTAGGAATTTTAAATCTTCTCAATGTGTGAGAAACCTGGGCGTTCTTTTTGACTCTGAGCTGAATTTTACTCCTCACATCAGAAACATTGTGAAAACAGGATTTTATCATCTTAAAAACATTGCTAGAGTCCGCCCGTTCCTCTCTCTTGCCAGCACAGAAGTGCTGATGCATGCTTTTATTTTTAGTTGTTTAGATTATTGTAATGCCCTGCTCTCTGGTTTACCCAAAAAGTCTATCTCAAATCTACAGCTATTGCAGAACTCAGCGGCACGAGTTCTGACGAGGACCAGAGGGCGGGAACACATTACACCGGTTTTAAAATCGCTGCATTGGCTCCCTGTGCGTTTCAGGATTGATTTTAAAATTCTTTTAATGGTTTACAAATGCTTTTATGGTCTTGGGCCTTCTTATTTAAATGATATTATTTTAAAATACGGACCCTGAGGTCCTCTGGCACTGGCCTCTTAGTTGTCCCTAAGGTGAGGACCAAGACACACGGTGAGGCTTCGTTCCACCATTACGGTCCTCGCCTGTGGAACAGCCTGCCGGAGAGCCTCAGGGCCGCAGAGACTGTAGAAGTTTTTAAGAAGAGGCTCAAGACCCACCTTTTTAGTCTAGCTTTTATATGACTTTGATAATTTCTTATGTCTTTTATTATTCATCTATTTATTAATTAATGTATTTATTTACGTATTTATTTATTTATTTGTAAGGACTATTATTATCTCTGTTTTTAAGATGCTATTCTTTTTATTGTTATTTTACCAATGATACTTAGGTTATGTTTTAATCACTGACGTATTTTATTTTTTAATTACTAACATTCTTATATCTTATTTTATTTTTTATCTTTTTCTATTTTTATTGTTGTTATTTTATGATCATATTTATTCTGATGTTTTTTACTCCAGTGTTTCTTCTTGGTGATCCATTGTTCTTGGGCACCACCAGCTTGACCTGTAGGGGGTGCTGTTGCTGTGGTGCCCGTACTCATTGGGCTAACTGGGGTCCCGCTCTGTGGTCTAATATGGAGGGGGCCCTGGGCTGCCCTGTGTTGGGCGGGCGCTGCGGTATTGGCCAGTGGCGGTTTTTGATGTGGGCGATGTGGGCGGTCGCCCAGGGCGGCACTTCATAGGGGGCGGCCTTTGCTGTGCCTGAGGCGTTACACATAATGTGCTACATACTATATTCAAAGAGGAAGCTTGGAGCTTTTAATTTGAAATTGCTTCAGCAGCCGACACTTAACGTTTTTATCTTGACACATCAGACTCTTAAGAATGTCTTCCTCCTATTTGCTCTTCACACTTATGGTGCAAAAAAAAAAAAAAAGAATACCTCAGAGTGAAACAACGTAAAACAGGCATATGAAAAGGAATTAGGCAGAACAAACATCCGTGCTCAACCCAATTTCGAAAAAAGCAGGCAATGGAGATTATTTCCCACAATTCTTTGCTCCGACACAGCAGACCCGATGCGCACGTGACCACCGCCCTCTGCTGCAAGACGCTTGCGGCCACACCTCTTTGCGGTAGTCTTTGGAACATAAGTCAAAAAACTCGAGAGGGGAGCGCAACTCGCCGGTGGCTGGATGAATCACACTAACAGGTGATTGGGAGTCTTTTTCTATCTGACAATCAACTCTGGGCCGCAGCTGCGCCTCCCGTCATAGAGACGGAGCCACGTGTGTCAGAGGGAAGAGGAGGGGGAGGGGTGGTGGGCGCAGACCATTTTTTATGGATTGAGGTTTTTTTGGGGGATTTTACTGTTGGTGTTGCACAAATTTAGGGAAATGCCAAATATTTTTGGAGTAATCCCACTGATGAGTTCTATGATTTTATAAGACCTAAACATATTAATCACAATAAGTTTTATTTTTTAGATCTAATCCCTCTATGTTTCACAAAGACACACACAGGACGTCACAGATTAAGAAATTATTGCTAAAAATGAAGCAGGAGTCCAGCTCTAAAAAAAATTCTCTAAAAAATGATGAAAGAGCAAAAAAAATGGAATTATTTGATATGTAATTTCTTATTAATATTTCCAGGCTTTCTTTGTTTTGTCCTGCAGCATGTTCATATTTGTATAATTTTGACAGAATATATTTCTATGGTGAGCAAAATATTACAAGTTATTTAGGGTTTAACTTGAGTTATTCTGGATTGATGTTCCTGTTTTTATTCATATTTATGTTCAAAAGTTCAGTTTAAAAGGTCTAAAAGTTTAGCTTTAGTGTGTTCAGTAAATGTTTATCTTCTTCGGCCCAAAACCTTAAGCGTGTTTTTAACTTAGGCCCCTGTGTGACTGAGTTTGACCCCCCTGTAATACGAGTCTAGAAAATTCATGCATTTTTTTGAGTAAAATGGCTAAATAGAAGATAGGGAACACAACAGGATGTTGTCAAATTTTGTATGTGTGGGGGGGGGGGGGGGGGCGCTGGGGGGGTTACTCGCCCAGGGAGTAAGGTAGTGTAGAACCGCCACTGGTAATGGCCCCTGTGGTCCGGCTGGGCCTTGGAATGAATGGATCCTAATGATATCGTTTCCTCACAGCAGAACCAAGCCAGACCTTCTTTAGGCTGCAGTTCTTTGTTTCTGTTCAGGGTTCTACTGGGGCAACTGGGTGGGTGGGAGTGGGGAGTGGGGTGGTGAGGGGGGGGCCCTTCTTTGTGTGTGTTGCGCAAAGCATCTGAATCACGTGATGTGGACTGAACAGCTGAGTGTGCTGCATCATTTATTTAATGGCGACGCACACACCTCATTCAGGAAAAGCACCGGTGAGACACAAGCCTTGTCAGTCCGTGCATAAAATCTGTTTGCTTACCTGTGCGCAACTGAGTAGTCCGCATTCATCTGTTGAAGAGTATGAAGGTATTAATATTCCAAAATGGACGAGCTTGTATATTTGATTTGAGAACTTGTAATACAGAATGTGAATACTTGTGCAAAAGAAAATCTGCATCTGTGTGTAAAAATCTTCTGCTGTGAACTGACAAATTTCCAATTGCATGTGTTCATTTAGAGTTACAACTTCAAATCTGTGATTCCAACTGCTCAAATGTGCTTCTGCGTGTGCTTGAATCTGCTGCCGCAAATCACAGGTGCGCTGCAACTGTGCTCTGACTTCTGACACATTCCTTGCGAGAAATTTGTGTCTAAACTGATCTGTGTCCGATAATGGACCTAGGGGGGGAGGGAGGGTAAGAGGAGGCGGAGTCAACCAATCAGAGTGCAGGATTCGGAGAACTTGGTAAAGTTAGAAAGAGCTTCACAGAGTCGGACTTCCTGCTTCAATAACTCTTCTGATAAACGTTCAAATGTGACAGCAACTCTCTCAATCATTGATGGACAGCTTTTCACGTTGGAGCGCTGAGCCTTGAGTCGTTCTTCCAACACAGACCTTTCCTTTTCCGCTGAAACTCTGCTGCTGCGTCTTCTTGTCTTGCCACAGTTTGTTTCCAGCTTCCTCACTTGTGAACCATGGATTCATTATTCTAAATTCTCTGGCAGCTGAGGTTCGATAAGTAGACAGATCTTTACAGATTCAGACTTCCTGCTTCAATAACTCTTCTGATCAACGTTCAAATGTTTCAGCAAGTATCTCAATACTTTTGTATCAACACAGAGAGTGAACTACAAATGCATTTCTGAAGAAAAAAGATCGTTTTCTTTGCTTTTTAATCAGAATTGTTCGCTTCAGGCTGTGAATGCAGACATGCACCAGCCGGCTGCCAAGGGACCGTCAACAAAGTGCAACCTCTGTGAAACTCCACAGTGTAAAAATCAATAATCTCACAAAAATATTCATAAAATTATTATAAAGCATATTTGTGTTAGAATAAATATTTTGTAGGAAAGTCCATTTTTATTTCATCTTGTTGCATATACTTTTTCAAATTTTAATATATATGAATCATGACTAAAGTTATCAGTAACTTGACATGACCTTATTGTCATACTAAAATAAAGAATATGTCAATAGTTCACTTTATTTATTTATAGGAATTTTTTCTATTTACAAATGGATCAGATTTGGTTAAAAAAGTCCTCAATAGCTGTGAAGATGCTAGAATTTGTTTTACATAATCTTTATTGTAGTTGGAAAATAAGGTTATGATTAGTCAGAACAGGAAGTTTTGTGTCAGTAACTACAGCATCTTTAAAGCTATTGAGCATTTTTGACCAAATCTGATCAATATTTAAATATAAAAAATTCATAACAATAAACAACGTGAATTATGACATAATCTTTATTGCAGTATGACAATAAGGTCATGATTAGTCAGTACAGGAGGTTTGGTGACAGAAGCTTTAGTATCTTCAGAGGCATTGTGCACATATGTTATGATTCATATCTCTAATAAATTTTAAAAACTATATGCAATAAAATAGATGTTGACTTTCTAACAAAATTTAGTATAATAATAATAATAATAATGTAGCATGACTATGCTGACGAGTCTTCATTGCCAGTTCATATAAATATAGACATGTATTCACTTTTTAAAAGTTTACTACTGATTTTTACAGACTGTGTTTCACAGAGGTTGCACTTTGTTGACGGTCCCTTGGCAGCCGTCTCCCTGCTCTGTTTGCATTCACAGCTTGAAACAAACAATTCTAAATAAAAGCAATAAAAACGATCTTTTTTCTTTAAAAATGTTTTAGTAGTTCACTCTCTGTGTTAATAAAAAAGGATTGAGATACTTGCTGACACATTTGAATGTTGATCAGAAGAGCTATTGAAGCAGGAAGTCCGAATCTGTGAAGATCTAACTTAACCGAACTGCAGCTGCTCTATTCCCGCGCTCAGAAAGGCAGTTTTGCACTTGATCGCCCCCAAGGTGTGTTTTACTGTAACTTCAGAAGCTCCAGACACGTGTGCAAAAGCGCCATTCTCATTGGTCGTATAGTTTTTGACGCGGTGCGTCAAACCACAAAAACGAGCCCGAGGCGTTTTTTTCAAAATGATGCTTTTACACGTGGCGTTTTTCGCGTCGGTGTGCACACTCACATTGGTGGCCATTGTTTAGTCACGAGGCGTTAAACGTCGCCGAATATTGCGCGTGAAATTCGGGCCTTAACGCTCATATCTACACCTTTCTACTATGGGGGGGGGGGGGGGGTGTTACTTCTTTCACGTCCTCTCCTTTCTCCATATCGTTCTCATTCTGTTCTCTCCGAGATCTTCTTTACTGAAGTCACACAACAACACATTAGGGCCACTCTGTACATTTTGAAGAAAATATGAGACTTTCACCTTATGGTTGTGAAAGTACTGAATATAGAAAATATGATAAAAGGCACAGAGCCACATGCAGCTCAAGGGCCGCCTGTTAACCCCCCCTGCACTGAGAAATGACAGTCCGGCCCCTCTGCCTCGCCGATAAGACATGCAAATTTCGGCCAATCAGATCAACCAGAAATGTTCCTGCCCCCAAGTGACAAAAACGCCCCCTGAATACTGAGCGTAAATCCAGATGAGCGCATTAAAGGAATTGACCGCGAAAGATCACTGCTCAGTTAGGATTGCGCCAGCGCGGATGTAAGGTTCACTCACTCAGTTCCTAAATACACCTGCTTAGTTGTCTTTACGCCCTTTCACTTTATGGCAGATATGTAATCCCATAGTATTGGCTCTCAGACACTCACACGTTGCGTGTGTTGAAGTTGCGGCCCTCCTTCAGCTAGACCCTGCCTTCAGTGGCCCCCAGGTAAATTGAGTTTGAGACTCCTGGTCTACATGGAGACTAAAAGGAGACATTTATGTTTTAGGATCACTGCTGTCATTTATTTGATACATTTTCACTTAATTGGAGGGTTCTATATTTTAGGTTGGAGAATTATTCACATTTTTGCCCCAAATATGTATTTAAATGTATATTTTTCATAATAATAATTCACTTTATTTCAGACTCGTATGCGGTCCATAAAAGAAGACAAACCATCCAGGTTTTTATCTTCTGAACTCAGTGGATTCATAAATGATCATCACTAAACGCTCATATTAATTAGATTTTCACTTTGTGAAATCAATGACGTCATATTCACCGTTTAAATAAAAAGTAGTGATCATGATGTTAGAATTACTTCTAGAATCCAGGACACTAGATATTCCTGCACTAAAGCAAAATTAATTCTGATTATCATATTATAGGAGTTTATGTTCATAATGACAGACTCAGTTTTCTTGTTTTATGGACTTTATTTGATTGACAGCAGGTCAGTTTGTGCTGTTTGTGTAGTGATGAGAGGATCTTTAGTTGTTTGCAGACTGACTTGGAATATGAATCAACAGAATAAATGTGGAACATCTGCCAAGTGGAGTCACATCTCTGTCTCCTCCTCCCTGTGTCCTGACCGCCCATCTTGTTTGATGTTAAACTCCTCCCCCGAATCAGTGACACAGTCCTCCATCCTCACTGTCCTTCATCCTCACTGTCCTCCATCCTCACAGTCCAGACGGGAATTTGGACACAGCCTGTGTCTCTTTATTAATTTTGTGAAATCTGACATTTTTTAAATCAAAGCTTTAAATCTATTGGATTGTAAATATGTAGTCATGAACGATTCATGATGATCAATGACAGGGCGGGTCCCACCTGACTGAATGGACCAAGTTCCTGGACCTCCAGCTGCATCACTGCTCCTGAACACACTTTTCTGTCTGATTGCAGGTTGAAGAAATGCGCTTTTTCAGAGATCAGCTGTAAAGTTCTGGTCTCAGCGCTGAAGAAAAACCCGTCTAATCTGACAGAACTGGACCTGACCTGGAACCAGAACCTGCAGGATTCAGGAGTTGTTCATCTGTGTGGTTTTCTGGAGAGTCCAGACTGCAGACTGCAGACTCTGNCGTCCTAAGCCTGTTTAACATTTGTGCAAATGCTTGGTCTTTCTGTCGGACGATCTCTTTCAGTTCAACCACTTTGAAGAACGTGGACCACAAATTGACGTCAGATGTTTCTCCATAACAGTGGTTTCCCTTTAACGGGAGGCAACTGATCTCCAACAGCAATAATTGACACTTTTCCTTTGTTTTTGTTTTTTTGTTTTTTTAACTTGTCCTGTCCAACAGCTGGGCAAACAGATGAGAGCTGAAGGCCTCTTGTGTTGGACATATTTTACTTTAACAACAGGGGTTATGAATCTTCGGACAAACCAGAGGAATGTCTGAATAAACCCCTTTTGTAATTGAGGCCAAACTTTATTAGATTCCATCATGTTTGAAAATCTTTGGTGCTGGACCGGATGGAAAAGGAAAGAAGGGAAGAAGAGAGAGGGATGTTAGAGAGGGGGGAGATAGGAGGGTGATAATAGGAGAGGGGGGGGGTAGAACCATAAAGCAGCCTAAAGCAACAACTTTACTGGATGTTTATCATTACGGTAAGGTTCAAGTGTAATACAAATCTCAAAGGGCGGGGCCTGATGTTATAAACACACCTGTTAACTGCAAAGATGTCCACATGTCAACATGTACACAAAACATGCACACAATACAGATAACGTTCACACATGCTTACTTATGCCTTTAAACCAACTAGTGTGAAATATTTCATTCATTCAATTATGCAAACTATTAGTGTAAAGGTGAGCTAACACCTGTGCTCAGGTGAGTGTTTATGTTCTTTTAAATGGATGATGGAATGTGAAAAGAAGGAGGGAGAGTGACCAGCCATCCCCACACCAAGACCCCCGCCGCAGCAGCAGCGGCAGCCATAACTCCCAACGCCACCCAGCAGCAGGCAGAGAACAACCACCCCCCGGGCGATCACATCCGCCACCCAGGCCAGGGCCAGTAGGACCACCATTAGGCCCCCAGAGCCAGAGAGCAGGGAGGCATGGGGGGAGGGCCCAACGCAGGGCCCCATCCAAGAAGAGTGCCCACAGCCCCAGACGAGCACCTCATCACCACCCAGGAGTTCTGGGTATCCCCCAACCCCAGGTACGAGCCAGGACCCCCCAAGGGAGACCCGCTCTGCGCTCTAGGCAGCCACCCACCCGGCCTACGGTTGGTCCAGGAAGGAGCAAGGCAGGGGACAGCCGGCCCCGCCCAGGAGGGGGGCACCCCGGAGAAAAATGGGGCCCGCAAGGGGTGTTGTTAACATGGCCCGACCAGGCTCTGCCACAGTTGGGATGTGAGCGGGGCCCAGCGCCCAGGGGCAAAAACCCGAACCCACCCCACAGGGAAACGGACACCCCCGGCTCAGGTGTAATGTGAACCCCCTCTCTGCGCGGAGAGAGCCCCGCCGGGCCCAGGAAATCGGCACCCAGGGGATACGGCCGCCGCTGCCAAGGGCCCAGTACTCCCCACCAGGGATGGGGTAGGGGACAGATGGACCTAGGACCCACCTTCCTTGCATAATGTGTGTGCGTGTGAAACATTTTGACCAACTGAACCATTTGAGGCAGAAAAAAATAATTAAATCAATAAATAATATTAAATGTGAATTGATCTGAAACATTAACACAGCAGCACCAATATATTTAATGTTTTTAGTCTGAAGAAATAGATAAAAAACATAGTGCTAATGTTTTCTTCTAAATGATGGATTTTTTTCCTGCATTACCTGCTGTCTTTCTGTCTGTCTGTCTGACACCAACTAAACAGGCAGACAAAGAAAACATTGATGGAAAATAAAGACACGTCATCAAATGTCTACAATAGTTCATAAAGAATGACTTTGTTAGAATGAGCTGAGGAATCTAAAGGCTAGTGATCCTGGTGTTGGGCAACTGGCAGCCTAGCAGTGGTCCACGTGCCCCGATTCACCTGGCAGACAGAGCCCACACCCACCCTCCCCTATCGTTCTCTCTTGCCCATCTGCGTGTGACACAGACGGGAGCAGCTACAGGGACGGGGATTTAAAGGTTTCAGGCTGTTACAAACTCTGATAGAACAGATAACAGGAACCCAATAGTGGACCAGATTTCTTTTCCAAGCACTGAGCCGCTGTCACTGCACACCGGACAATTGCCCGTATTACCCGTGCATAAAACCGCCACCAACGCGTGCTTCCCCGGGCATCGCTTCGGGGCGCGCCCCACTATTTGAGAAGCACTGGATTACTGTGTCAAATGTTCTCCAGTTCATTTGATCTGTCATAGAGAAATGTGGTTTTGATTTTCACCACTAAGGGGCGCTACTCGTAAAGCAGAGAAGCAGATGACGTCATCACGTTGAGTACATCTAGAAACAGGATTTTCCCTTTTCCCCTCCAGTTTGGTGTTCCGAGTTGACTTCTAAATGGACTATTCAGTGAAGTCAATATTTCAGATGATCATCACCTCTGTCACATTTTCCTCTGAGTTCCAGGGAAGTTGCACAGCTCAACAGTTCAGCAAGGCAGCTGAAGCGTTGCATCATGGGATCTGCATTTCCTAGTGTTACCAGCGCTCATTTTGCCGAGCGGTTAATAACAATAATATAAAACGATCTGACAGACCAGATCAGGCTGGACGATACGACCAAAACATAAACCAGAAAGAACAACAACAGCCTTACAACATGATAAGGGGTTGGATTCTATTCATGATGTCATTCACAGTGATGAAGCAGTGCTCACATGGGGAGTTCTGGGATGAGAAAAAGGAACTTTGGGAGCAGCAGAACCAACTAGGGATGGGCACCGAGCTCTGGCTTTGAACGAGCCCCAGGGCCACATTCTTCAAGTATCGTTAAGATCTGACCTCAACGGTTCTGCCATCGGTACTGGAGAAGTCGCATTTGTTTTGTGTCCCACAAGATATAAACGTTATCTGTTATATTTAACCCTAAAACTCAATCAATTTTCTGTTAAATTATGATGATATTAATTTCGCCATTCTGGCTGAAGAGGAGAGGTCTGTCTGGCTACTTGTGTGCACGGGTAGCGGGGCTGCTGTATAGACAGAACGCGGCGCACACGTAAAATTAAAAAATCTGCGCCAGAGCATCCCGACTATGCTCTGATGCTATGATTGCACAGGAAAAAACGACTCGCCGCTGCATAGGGTATGAACAAGTAGAGAGGAAAATCAGGTTTAGATGGGTGGGGGAGGGGCTTTGGCTTCAAACTCTGTCAGATGGAAACACGGGCATCAGATTTAGATGCAGCTTTCACTGGGGGAGTTGAAGCAGAGACTTTCTCTGGGAAGAACTCAAACATTTATTTGATTTGTTTTATATTTACATCATGACAGCAATATGTCAAAACATTGCTGTTTATTTTTTTTTCATGTATTTTACTTTTCTAGTTGGAAAAATGTATAAAGTAAAATATTTTGTTAAAAAAACATTGTTGCATTATGAGGATAAAAAACCCATAATGTTAGGCCTGCACAATATACCGCAAATGTATCACTATTGCAATGTCAAGCTCTGCAATACGCATTTCGCAAAAGACGGTGAAAATCGCAATATATCTTAAACCTTAAATGTGTTTAAAACAATCTTATGGCAGCTTAAAGCATTTAACGAATCAAATATATCCCTTTATGCACTTGACCATTTGGACGGACGCCTTCAATGTCATGGTGCCTGTCAGACTCTTCCCTTTCCAGCTCTGCCTGCTGCACCTCCTGATTACCACCAGCTGACTCCACTCTCATCATCTGCTCTGCTGCTTAAAAGGAGACCCATCGCCACAGTTCAACGCCAGTTCGTTGCCCCTTATAGTCCTAGTCCTGGTCCAAGTTATGCTCTGTTGCTTCTTGCTTTGCTTCGTTCTCGCTCTATTCTTATGCTCCTTGTCCCAGGATCATCAACATACCACGAGTGAAGTCAGAGTGGATCATCCACTCAGCCGCTCAGAAACCCTGAAGACTCCACGGCAAACGCTAACCGCATTAAGCCCTCCAGCCACGCCACCAGTCATGTCCACGTCCGGACCGCGTCCTGCCTCGACCAACCACATCTATGGAGAAACAATAAAACTCTTCTTACCTGAAAACTCACCTGTCTTCGTTCTGGGTTACAGCATCTTGGTCCCACCCACCTGCAGTATCATGACAGAATGAACTGGCCCAGTCCCGGACCCAGCTGACCCAGACGGACTCCGTTACGCGTTAAACCAGCAAGGCATCGCCCTGGGCTGCCAAGCTGACTCTCTGTTGCAAGCTGCCTCAGCTCAACAAGAGCTTTTTCGACGTTTGGACGGATTAAAACAAACCTTGATGGATTTAACCAGCCAAATGGCTACTCCTGCATCACCTTTTCCTGCCTCCGGTATTGCCGCCACTTCCGCCTCCGCTCCGTCGCCTGAAAACTTCAGCCTACAGCCTGAGCCGTATTTCGGCGACGTCGAAGCATGTGGGGGTTTTCTACCACAATGTTGTTTGCTGTTCCAGCAAGCCCCAAGGTACTACAATTCCGACCTCAGCGAAATTACTCTGATTATAAACTCTCTCCGCAATAAAGCCCTGCAGTGGGCCCAGGCTTTTCTGGCAGTCAACCAAGTCACTCACTTGATGTACAAATTTTTTATTGAGGAATTCAAACTGGTGTTTGACCAACCCAGGAAACAAGAGGAGGCCGCACATAAGCTTCTCGCCCTTAAACAGCGTAATCAATCAGTGAGTGACCATGTGATTGATTTTAGGATCCTGGCAGTGGAAGCAGGCTGGACAGATCCTGCATTAAGAGGGGTTTTCTATCAATCTCTGAACGAAACCATTAAAGACCACCTGTGTTCTCAGCCAGAAACTCATTCCTTTGAGGAGCTCGTCACGGCAGCCCTTCGCTCAGATACCTCCTTACGCGAGCGCCAGCACAAAAGACCTTCACTACCACGCAAAAATCCTGTTTTTCCATCGCAAGGTACGATACCACCTGTTTCCCCCATAACCCAGTCTGAAACTCCCTGCAGTCAACCTGATGAGCCCATGCAAATCGGGCACTCCAAGCTCTCTGCAGAAGAAAGGCAGCGACGATGGGTCAAAGGTGCATGTTTCTACTGTGGAAAACCAGGAGACCAGGTACACCAGTGTCACCTACGTTTAAACTCCGAAATCCAATCTATCTAATCTAGAAGACAGGCCGCGGGCGGGTAATGTTATATCATCTTCAAAGAATTTCCTCCTAATTCCTGTCAAGTTAAGCCATGTTTCCAAGAATCTGGACCTCAAAGTCTTAATTGACTCCGGAGCTGAGCAGAATCTTATCGACCACAGTATTGTTGCTCGTCTGTCCCTGCCCTTCCTTCTCCTGTTAAAGCCGCTGGTTTAGTGGGTCAACATCTGTCTGTTATTACCCACCGTACCGAGCCGGTTCTGTTAGTTTCCTCCGGTAACCATAGAGAATACACTCAGTTTCTCGTTACTCAAACCCCCCAGAATCCGGTCATTTTGGGGTTCTCCTGGCTCCGTCGTCACCACCCGCAATTTTATTGGGTCCACCACCGCATTATTGGTTGAAGCGATTTCTGCCTCGCCAATTGTCTACGATCTGCGGTTCCGCAGGTTACCTCCACTCCTGTCCAAAGTCCTGAAGAAATTGACCTTTCTAACGTTTCTAGCTGCTATAACGATCTTCGCTCTGTTTTCGGTAAAACCAAGCCGGTTCTTTGCCTTCCCACCGTCCCTACGACTGCTCTATCACTTTATTAGAGGGTGCTACTCTTCCTAAGGGGAGATTGTTTAACCTTTCTGGCCCCGAGAAAGTTGCTATGCAGAATTATATCCAGGAGGCGCTTTCTTTGGTGCACATCCGTCCCTCATCTTCTCCTGTCGGCAGTTTTTCTGGCCATCCATGGCTAAGGATATTAAGGAGTATGTTGCCACCTGTACCACCTAAGCTCGCTCCAAATCCTCCAACTCACTTCTGTCAGGCCTCCTCTAGCCGTTATCTACTCCCTGCCGCCCTTGGTCCCACATAGTTCTGGACTTTGTTACTGGTCTTCCACCATCTCAGGGTAACACCGTCATCCTCACAGTCATTTACCGTTCTACTAAGTTTGTCCATTTCATCCCACTCCCTCAGCTGCCCACAGCCACCGAAACCACAGAAATCCTGGTGCAGCAGGTCTTCCATCATCACGGAATTCCGGTCGACATTGTCTCCGACCGGGGACCCCAGTTTGTCTCCCAGGTCTGGAAGGCTTTCTGCGGTGCCCTGGGAGCTACCGTCAGCTTGACCTCAGGTTATCACCCCCAGACTAACGGTCAAGCTGAACGAGCCAATCAAGAGCTAGAAACCTCGCTACGTTGCCTTGCCAACCGTAACTCCTCCGACTGGTCCAAGTACCTGGTTTGTGCAGAATATGCCGACAAAACTCATCCCTCTTCTGCCACGGGCCTGTCTGTTCCCTCTGTTCAGGACCACCTCCATCGTTGTTAGGACATTTGGCACCAGACCCAGGCTGCGTTGCTCCGCACTAAGGAGATCAACTGCCGTGCAGCCAATTGACACCGGGTTGCAGGTCCCATGTATCTCCCTGGGCAGAAGGTCTGGTTTTTGCCCCGCAAAATCCCTATTCATGCCACCTCTCGCAAGCTCGCCCCCCGCATTGGTCCTTACACAATCGACAAGGTCATCAACCCCACCTGCTTCCGTCTCAGGCTTCCTGCGGGGCTCAAGATCCATCCTTCGTTTCACGTTTCGCAAATGAAGCCTGTGGTTGACAGCGAGCTGAATGAAGCTGCATCAAATGATTCAAAATCAAAATGAAAAAGCAATATTTCAGAATGCTTTTTCATTTTATACTTCAACATCGCTTTTTTTGTCACTTGATTAAAATAATAATGAAAATAGTATTTGACATTTCATTTTCAAATTGTTCTCTGGTAAATGTGTAGCATAATTCATTTAGAAATGTCTAATTTGACAATTAAAATGGATTAACAGAAATGCTTTTTTATTTTCAAAATGAAGCTGCATCAAATTACTCAAAATTAAAATGAAAAAGCAATATTTCAAAATGCTTTTTCATTTTATACTTAAAACTCAAGACCCACCTTTTAATTTAGCTTTTAATTGATTTTAACTGCTAATTTATTCTGTTAGTTTTAGTATATTCTATTTTGTGCATTCAATTTCATTTTATGCATCTTTTTCTCAATTTATGTTTTTATAAACATCTTATGTCTTTAATTTGCAGCGTTTTTAATCAAATTCTACCTGCTACATGTATGATTGAACACATTTATTCCATGTTTTAATCCATCTTTTCCATGACTCTGCCATGTTTCACTGACAGCGTCTGGGATCTTTGTTAGTTTTAGTCCAAGTCTGTTTGTGACGTCACTTTTCTTCCACTTTGTCTCAGATGCAGAAACAAGGTCTTTCAGCAGCGACTCTCAGAGGGAAAGTCTCTGTAGATCCAGAGAAAATGTTGCTGATGGTTCCACAGTGGGAGTCATCACGTGCTCAAAGCCATCACTTTAGCACAGAACGCTGGGATGAATGATGCATTATGGGAAGTCTGGCTCAGCTTTAGTGATGGTTGAATGAAGAATGTCCATCATTGATCCTTCCTCATCAAAAACCTTCATTTCTAATGCTTTGAAAAACATTTATTAAAATGTAAAGAACATTTTATTGATCAGAATAAGGAGTTTTATTTATTTATTCATAGGAACTGACTGAACCGTCTATTAAGACTCAGAGATACCGTACTATCTCTGAGTCTTAAACCAGGAGTCCATGTTTCCTCCATCAGTAAAGAACCAGAGATGCTGCAGTGATTTAAGCGTTGAGCACGGCGCCTCAGTCCAGCAACAGCAGCAGCAGGTTTCATCCATCATTCATTCATCCAGATGATAATTATTCTCCACTATTATCTTCTTCAGCATTTCAAAAAGAATAAAAACCCAATGAAATTAAACTTTAGAAGCAGCTCAATGGTGACTTGTGCTATTTTTAGAACATGCCTGCAGGTGACTTTTGTGGCCCTTGGAGGCCACCTGGTGCCCCCAGACACCATGTTGGTGAGCCCTGGTTTAGACTAGCAGCAGAACCATCAGCAGCTCCTCTTCAGGACCACATTCAGACATTTTGGGCCCCGTGGATCCTCATGGTTTTCAAGGCCCCTCTACAGTTTAGAGATGTCAG
Organism: Oryzias sinensis; assembly: GCA_037389245.1. Classification (NCBI taxonomy): domain Eukaryota; kingdom Metazoa; phylum Chordata; class Actinopteri; order Beloniformes; family Adrianichthyidae; genus Oryzias; species Oryzias sinensis. The sequence goes on along the minus strand of JAUDJI010000080.1, from coordinate 17,672 downwards.
GAAATGCTTTCAGAGGAGAACTAAAGACTTTTTCAGCTGTTTTTCTGCAATGTGATCATTTGAAAATGCATTTTACAATTTAGGATTTTTTAAATGGAAGCTTTAAATCTATTGGATTGTAAATATGTAGTCATGAATAATTCCTGATGATCAATGACATTTCAATTCCTCGTCTGTTTTAACTTCATTTCAAGTCATTTCTAATCTATGTCATTTTCATTCCTGCTCATGTTTTTGGGTCCAAATCCAAAAGAAATGAGCAAACAGTGAAAATGTCATCTGTCAGTCTGTCATCAGGGCGGGTCCCACCTGACTGAATGGACCAAGTTCCTGGACCTCCAGCTGCATCACTGCTCCTGAACACACTTTTCTGTCTGATTGCAGGTTGGAGAACTGCAGTTTGTCAGAGATCAGCTGTGAAGTTCTGGTCTCAGCTCTGATGAAAAACCCATCTAATCTGACAGAACTGGACCTGAGCGAGAACTGGAACCTGCAGGATTCAGGAGTTGTTCATCTGTGTGGTTTTCTGGAGAGTCCAGACTGCAGACTGCAGACTCTGGGGTCAGACTCCATGTTTCAGTTGTGTTCAGATCAATATGATGACAAAGTTGTGTTGACCCACAGTGAGCAGAAATGTCCAGATTCTGATCTGCAGCAGCATTTTCCCGCAGCTGCTTGTTCTCTTGAAAGATCTGCAAAAGACCTTTAAGAACTCCTTAAAGCACGTAAAAAAGAAGCAGCCGTGCACGCTCACATGCACTCTGAGTCCTGCTGCTGCGTTTCAGCAGATGCAGCTGAGAGTCCAGCGGCTGATGTTTGTGAGCAGACAGTGACAGAGTCCTGTTCTGGATTCAGGTTGGTGAGCTGCAGTTTGTCAAAGACCAGCTGTGATGCTCTGGTCTCAGCTCTGAAGTCCAACCCGTCCCACCTGACAGAACTGGACCTGAGCTACAACAGCCTTCAGTCTTCAGATGTTCAGCAGCTCCAGGATCTGGTGGAGAGTCCAAACTCCAAACTGCAGACTCTGAGGTCAGTAGAGGGTTGGAGTCAGTCCAGCTGCTTCCAGATGTTTGGTCCTAAAGTTAGTCTGAGAGCAAAGATGCAGAGTTTCCTGTGAAGCTGCAGCTTCTCAGTGAAGCTCTGAGGAGAATGATGACAGACTTCAGGACAACAGTCAGCCAATCAGAGCAGCAGAAGCTCCAACAGGTGAAGATGACAGGAAGCTGCTGCTCTGAACAGGACTGAAGCTCCTGCTGCTCTTTCTGCTGCTGTGCTGCATCACTGACTGACAGACCAGGATCAGGAGACACTCCTTCATCTCTGGCTCTACACTTTCTCTCTGCAGGTGGAAGTGGGAGGACTGATGTTCCTCCTGGAGGAGCAGAGAGGAGCAGCAGCAGCAGCTGCTCTGCAGAGATGTGGTGACTGGACGGTGTTCCTGGGAGGTGGAGAGCAGAGTGATGGAGGAATCAGAGGAAGTGGAGATGAGTGTCAGAGCTGCAGCAGGAACTGATCTGAGATCAGCTCCACTGTCTCTCAGCATCAAGTGGACAGTTATGGTGCTGCAGCTCCCCCGGTGGACTGATGGAGAACTGCACTTCCTCTTCTCATTCTAACTTGGAGTGTTGATCTGAAACATGGGTTGGATTCAGATGTTCAGCAGCTCCAGGATCTGGAGAAAAACAGACCTGCAGACAAACAGATTCTTTTCTAGATCATCACTTTCTTCTTTGATCTCCATTTGATGGACAGATGTGAGTTTGGGATTGACCAATCAAGGATTGAGGGAATCATTGATCAGACAGAACATTTCTGGATGACATAGATCTATGTGTGGGTCAGGTGTTGGATCCTGGTTCTGTCTCTGGAACAGGGACAGAACCAAAACTCTGGATCACAAGATTCTGGTTCCAGATGTTTTACACTTGATTTCTGTTCTCCAGAAACTCTCATTGACAAACAAACACAGAGTTTCATTCAGAAACCTCCAACATGGTCATGTGACCAGAATGTTCATAGTGGAGACACGGACAAACGCTGTGGTCACATGACTCACAGCTTCATCTGCTGCCTCCATCCTCTCTCTGGGAGTCTCTGCAGAGTTTTTCTGCAGCTGCTGGTTTTTCTGCAGCAGCAGCATCAGAGCCAGAGAGCCAAAGAAAGTGGAAAGTCTGAGAAGGAAGCAGCTCTGAAGCTCTGCAGCTGACGGTGCAGCTTCAGGACTCATGAGGAGGAGCACATGCACGGCTCTGATGCTGCTGAACGTCTGACTGAGATGATCCACATTCAGAAGAGAGTTTCAGAGTGAAAGACGTGTGGAAGAAGAGAATCCTGAAGGTTTCTGTGCAGACATGAACTCAGTCAGAGAGCGTCTGAATGTTGGAGGATCCAGAAGAAACCAGGAGCTCATGAAGGTGGTTCTGTTGGAGCAGAGAGCAGAACTCTGATCCCAGTTTCAGGAACAATGCAGGCTCATGTTCTGGACTGAAGAGTTCTCCTGAAATGTTCTGTTCAGACTTCTTCAGGATCACATCTGTGTGTGAATGTGGAGCTTTGTCTGAACCAAGCTGCAGCTAGTTCACTTTGAAGCTCCTTCAGGCTCACACAGCAACAATGACAAAGACTGAAGCTGCTGTGCTGCCCTCTAGTGGCAGACATGGCATCTGCAGCACACATTTCTGCATTTCTCAACATTTTTGAAGCTCATCCAGAGAATGCCAAAAGTCTGCAAAGCAGTAATCAAAGCTAAAGGTGGCTACTATGAAGAACCTACAATATGACATATTCTCAGTTGTTTCACACTTTTTTGTTATGGATAGAATTCCACACGTGTTCATTCATAGTTTTGATGCCTTCAGTGTGAATCTACAATTTTGATAATCATGAAAATAAAGAAAACTCTTTGAATGAGAAGGTGTGTCCAAACTTTTGGTCTGTACTGTAAATAAAAATGTTAAGTGTTTTTTTTCTTAACCTGAAATGAATGAATTCACAGATTCACAATGAATCTGTGAATTTATTTAAATCTTTCCCAGTTTTTTATTGTAAGAATCTTTGAAGAAGACACAGAAACTAGAAACAGCTTTAAAATCTTTGCAGATTGTTGGTGAAAAATGTTTGCACTCCAAAAATCTTTAATTTTTTTTCACTTTTCTTTTATTATGTTACATCTCAGTTATATATTTCATAATTTTGTTAATCTAATTTTAATTAAATTAAGTAAATTTCTCTACTGTGTTTTTACTGTAATAAGAATTTTAAAATTATTGCTTGTCTTTGTTATTAACTATATAGTTTAATGTTTATTTATAGTCGTAAATATTCTCTTTAGAAACAGATTTTTAGGAACTTTTTACTTGAAATTTTCTGTTTTTAGTTTTTGTTTCGTTGTTAACTTAAGAAATTTATTTATTCATGACTGTAGTTTAGAAATACAATAAACAAATTTGATCAGGTTTAGTTAGTCTCTGATGGGTTTTGTATTCAAATCTGAACATTGGAATGAGACACAGTGATGACGTCATCTCCTGAAAATAAACTGTTTACTTCATACTTTATTTGCCAGTCAAGTTAAAAGGGCTTTTTTTGTTGTTGCAACCATCGACATGATAATATGAGCGACAGATAACACTCCAGGGCCAGCTGGTGGCGCTAAAGCACCATGACGCTGTTAGCCAAACAAAGAAGAAGAACAGCACGAGGCGCTAGCAGCGTTAGCTTGTTAGCAGGCTAGCAGCGTTAGCTTGTTAGCAGGCTAGCAGCGTTAGCTTGTTAGCAGGCTAGCAGCGTTAGCTTGTGTTCAGAGGTCGGTGGTGTTTTGTTGGGACGTTTGTGAGGTTTTTGGACAGAAAGGACGATACGTGGTTCGTGTGGGAACTCTCAGCATTTTCCAAAGTGTCGTAAATGAGTGAAGAAGTGTTGAACGGAAAGACAACGTGGATTGCTGTGATTGTGAGACTAGCAGATGATCGATCGGAGCTGCAGTGAAGAGGACGGCGGTGTTTGTGGGAGTTGGAGCTGAAGATCGGAGCAGGAACCATGTCTTCCCTTCAGTCTCTGAGAGAGTTGATCAGCGAGCGACTAGCTGCTGCTGCTGAAGAAATCTGCAGACTGTGAAGGAACCATCGTCCAGTACGAGGAGGAGGTCTGTCGTCAGCGCAGACTGCTGGATGTCATCTGGAAACCACAGCTGCAGCTCCACCACATAGGTATGTCACCTTCAGCAAACAGAGAAGACCTTTGAGCTTCATGCTTTTCTTTTTTTATGTTTTACTTTGTGTACTAATTGTGCTATACAAATTAAATTTCATTGTCTTACTCTCACAAATACAATTCACCAAAATGTTACTTAAGTAATTGTAACGCGTTACTACCCACTGTTGGCCTCCCGTCAGGCCTTCACAGATTCAGATGGTTCAGGACGTCCAGAAATGAAATGTGTGGAATGACGAGTGGCAATAGTTCTTTGGTTAACAGCAGACATTTTATTAACGCTTCAGGCACGCACATCAAACTCTCCAGCCGTAGACCGCACTGTCGTAAATCACACTGACTGTCGCACAGTGTCGTGCTCAAACATTTCTGAGCTGCATCATTATTACATGACATCTCCCCTTTTTTTCAAAATAAAATAATTAGTAGAAAGCTTGTTTGGTCTTTTCCGCTGCGTCTCGTTGGAAAACAGCCTTTCTGTCAGGCCATTTTGGTTGGAGGTTCTTCTCCAGGGTGAGAAGTGTTGTGCGGATCTTTCTCCCCATGAGGAGCTCTGCTGGGCCGACTCCTGTACTGGAGCAGGGAGTTGACCTGTAGCACACGAGAGCAATGAGGGGATCCTCCTGCCTGAGAATCTTCTTAGCGGTTTGCACTGCTCTCTCTGCATGTCCGTTTCCTTGAGGGTGGTGAGGACTTGATGTAAGGTGTTGGAAATCCATGTCTTTAGCAAATTCTCTGAATTCTGCACAGGAAAACTGAGGTCCATTGTCACTCACCACTTCGTCTGGAATCCCGAATCTGGCAAATGTGGCTTTCAGTCTCTGAATGACTTGGAAGCTTGTGGTGGATGGCAGATAACGGGAGTAGTAGTCTGATACTATGAGATAATTATTCTTGTTGTATTCGCAGAGATCCAGTCCAATTCTTTTCCAGGGACGATCTGGTAGAGGGGTAGAGATGAGTGGTTCTTTCTGCTGAGAACGCTTCTGTTCCTGACAGGTCTGACATTGCATCACGGTGTTCTTTAACTCTGCTGACAGACCAGGCCACCAAACAGATGATTTAGCTCTCTCTCTGCATTTTGTGAGCCCTTGGTGTCCTGCATGAATTTTCTTCAGGATCTCCCCCCTTTCAGACTTAGGAATGACAATTCTACAGCCATGGATGAGAAGGCCGTTGGTCTCTGCCAGCTCGTTTTTAACTTTCATGTAAGCTCGGACGTGTGTTGGAACCTTTTCTTTGTATTCTGGCCAGCCTTTTCTTACCAGCTCGATGACAGTTCACTGTCTTTGGCTGTGGCTGCTCTGATGCCATCTATACGACTCGGAGAGGCAGGAATGCTTTGAACCACCGTGGCTACATAACATTCAACCTCGCTGTGCATATCTGTGGGCTCTCGGGTACGAGCCTGAGGACAACGTGACAGGGTGTCTGCAACGACGAGGGTCTTGCCTGGTACATAGACAGCCTCTGGGTTATACCTCATCAGCCGCATAAGAAGGCGTTGACATCTCAGAGGAACGTCATCTAAGCTACGGCTGTTCACCAGGGGCACTAAGGGTCTGTGATCGTCTCCAGCCTGAATCGATCCAAACCGCGCAAATACTTATCAAACTTCTCACAGGCCCACACGCTGGCTAGACATTCCTTCTCGATTTGAGCATGTCTAGTCTCAGCCTCTGATAGGTGACGGGAGCAGTAGGCAACTGGCCTCCACTCCTCTCCATGAAGCTGGAGTAGTACAGCGCCTAGCCCATAGCTGCTGGCGTTTGCGGAAACCGCCGTCTGCTTTATTACATCATAGAAGGTGAGAACCGGGGCTGTTGTTAACATGACCTTGATGTTTTTGAATGCTGTCTGTTGGGAAGGACCCCAGGTCCATGCATTCTTCGTTCTAAGGAGATCGAAAAGGGGTTGTCCGACCGTTGCTAGTGAAGGGATGTACTTGTCCAAGTAGTTTACCATGCCTAACACCCGTTTTAGTTCCTCAATGTTTTGAGGTGGGGTTAGCTGGTTAATCGCCTCCACTTTCTCAGGGTCTGGCCTTACTCCTGACTTATCGATCAGGTAACCCAGAAACTTTAACTGGCTCTGCTTCAAGGAGCATTTCTCTTTGTTGAGTTTAAGGCCTGCTGAATCGATTCGACGTAGGACCTTTTCCAAACGTGCGTCATGTTCTTCCATGGTGGCTCCATGCACCAAGATGTCATCCATAAAGACTTCGATACCCTCCAAACCGTCCAGAGTTTCCAGCATTTTACGTTGGAAAATTTCTGGCGCACTGGGGATGCCAAATGGCATTCTTTTGAAGCAGTACCTGCCAAATGGTGTTATAAAGGTTGTCAACTCGCAGCTATCTGGGTGCAGGGGACTCTGCCAGAACCCGCTTGCAGCATCTAGAGATGAAAACACAGTGGCACCACTCAACTTAGACGTTATTTCATCTGATGTTGGAAGAATGTACCGCTCTCTTTTCACCGACTTGTTGAGTTTTGGTAGGTCAACACAGATCCTGGCTTTGCCTGTATGTTTCTTTTAGACTGGCACCATTGGAGCGCACCATTCTGTCGGTTTTATTACGCGTTTAATAATGTCATTTTGCTCCATCCTTAACAGCTCCTCTTTTACTTTCTGTAGCATGGGGAATGGTACACGCCTTGCTGTGTGAACTGCGTGTGGCACAGCACCTTCTTTTAATTCAATTTTAACTGGAGCCGTTTTTAAAATGCCGTGCTCCCCAAAGGGCTGACTGCCGGTCGTTTGTTGATTTGTATAGTTTGCGATCTCATCTACTCTTCTCACGAGGTTCATTTCTACAGACAGAGAGCGGCTGAGCAGATTGTTGACTCTATGCCCATGCACTACATATATTTTTGATGTGCAGCTCTTGTTTTTGTAGCTTACTGCAGCATCAATGCAACCAAGGCAGGACAGTTCTCCTCCGGGACTGTCTAGTGGGAGGTCAGGTGGATGTAACACCTTTCCTGTGTCGAGGGCTTGAAATGTGTCCTCGTTTATAATATTGACATCAGCCCCTGTGTCAATCTTAAATTGGACAGGAACAGATTTAACTTGGAGCAACACCATCCATGCTTCAGACTTTTTTCCTTTTGCATCGCATATGGAGCCGAGAAAGTAGGAGGTCTGCTCCCCTTCCTGTGCTTCAGTGACCTCATTCACTGACCTGCTGCTGCGACATGCTCTGGCCCAATGCCCCTCTTGTGGCAGTTATGGCACTTGGCTTTTGAAGCTGGACATTTCTCCTCCCCTCTGTGTTGCAACCTTCCACATCTTTCGCATTTCTTCACAGGTTCCCCCCATTTACTGTGTGCGTTTGACTTGCCTGGTTTATGCTGTTGTCCCCAGTTTGTGTTTTTATTTCTTTGCCGCACCTCTTGAACCGCCGCCGTGTCCCCTTGCAGACTCACTTGTGCTGCGACCTCTTCTGCTTGCCGTACAGTCTGAACTGTGAGCGCCAAAGTTAAATCCGACATCAACTGTAGCCTGCGTGAGAGCTCTTTATCCTGGATCCCCACCACGATCCGGTCACGGATGTGCTCCTCTCTGGCCGCTCCGAAGTCACAGTGCTCTGACAGTTCATAGAGTGCTCGGATAAAACTCTCTGCTTTCTCCCCTGTCCGCTGCACGCGCTGGTGAAAACACGCTCCTTCGTGGATCCCATTCCTCCGCGGGAAAAAATAGTCGTCGAACTTTGCTAGGTCAACCTCGATTTTGTCTCTGTCGCTCTCCTCGTTAAATGTAAACGACTTAAAAATATTCTCCGCTTCAGCGCCCATTGCATAGATGAGGCAGCTCACCTGCACCGTCCCTTCATCCTTATTGAGTTTCGTGGCGATTCTGTATCGCTCGAAGCGCTGTCTCCAGTTCGGCCATTCAGTCGGCTTATCAAAGGGAAAGTTGGCGGGGGGATAAAATTTAGCCATTTCGCTCAGTTCTTTGTCTTCTTACTCCGTATTCGACTTTGGTTCTGTCCAGGTCACTTCTGACACCATGTGGAATGACGAGTGGCAATAGTTCGGTGGTTAACAGCAGACACTTTATTAACACTCTCCAGACACGCATGTCAAACTCGACTGCCGTAGATCACACTGTCGTAAATCACACTGTCGCACAGTGTCGTGCACAAACAATTCTGAGCTGCATCATTCATTACATGACAAAATGTGCAGAAATGAAAAGACACACAAGAGTCTGCATGAATTTTCAAAACTTTTCCAAAAAGGGAGAAGTAGAGAAACACGACCTGTTAGGCTCTGTGGCTGTCCTCTCTCTCTGTCCTCAAGGCTAAAAGGCTTTTTTATTATCCAGTAAGGGAAGATGTAAACATACTAGATACGTCCTTAGAATGGTGTGTTTTTGTCTAGTCTGCATTGCAGGTGTTGTCTCCATAAACATTCCAGTACAGAAAGACCAAAGTCCAAAACAGGCCTACTGGTGACCTTGGTACCTATTATCTGTTACTGAAGGCAAGAATCAAGCAGATTTCTGCAATACAAAATACATGAATATATAGAATCCATTAAATGCAGAATAACAAGAACATAGAAAATATAATAGAACCCCTGTCATGCATAATGAAAAGATAATAGAAATTAAAGCCGCAAGCGGCGTTGTATGGCCCGCAGACGCAACCCGCCTTCCACGCCAAACTCTACGCACCACCGCCCTCACCGCCCTCACCGCCCACTTTTGATAAAGGCCAGTCAAAAGTGCATATGCTAATTATGCTAACTATGCTAGCTATATTAATGTGGCTAAAAGTGCTAGCATAGCGATCAGCATCATTAACTGACTCAGAAAAACACATTACCTTAAATGCTAATTATGCTAACTATGCTAGCTATGCTAATGTGGCTAAAAGTGCTAGCATAGCGATCAGCATCATCAACTGACTCAGAAAAACACATTACCTAAAATGCTTATTATGCTAATTATGCTAACTATGATAGCTATGCTAATGCTGCTAAAAGTGCTAGCATTGCGATCAGCATCATCAACTGACTCAGAAAAACACATTACCTAAAATGCTAATTATGCTAACTATGCTAGTTATGCTAATGTTGCTAAAAGTGCTAGCATAGCAAGCAACATCATCAACTGACTCAGAAAAACACATTCCTTCATTGGTAAAAGCTATATGTCATAAGTTAGTAAAAAAACCCCACCTTTTTTCAAAATGGCGACTTTTCTGTTGATTTTATCTCCATAGCAACCATTTTATGTTTTGGTCCCCTCGGGAGGACGAACAGATTGACGTCAGTTTCGGACAAATCTGTAAAAGTAAACTTTTTGTCGTCCTTAGCAACAGGGGTTTTATGCTAACCACGCCCACATTCCCTATATGTCCATTTCCAGTCTTTTTCAATGTATTCAGTTTCAGGCATGAATCCACTTTGCTAGCTCGCCACGACCCAAGGCGGCGAAGTCGTCGTTCAAACTGCGAAAACAATATGGTCCTTGCAGTCAGTGACTGCTGCTGCGGGCCATAATAAGGGATGAGGAATAGCAGTGCGCCACTTTACGAGCTCACCACGCGGACGCCGTTCAAAATCTACAACTTCTAATTGCAACATTTTTTTCACAGTAGCTTGCCGTTGATGCCCAAAAAGTTTCGAGACGATCGCGGAAAATTCCAACGACAAGTTTACGATTGAATCCAGGGGCGAAGGCGTTTTTTATAGAAAATTCAAGATGGCGGCCTTTTCCCGAGGTCAAAGGTGGACGAAACTCCAGAAGTAGTTGTGGACTTGCTCTAGTAACATGTGAGTCAAATTTCGTGAAAATAGCTTGAAAAAAAGTTCATTTTTCCATATTGTGTAAAAACGCGAAAAACGCAAAATGGCAGATTTTGGCACAAAATGGCCGCCAAACCGTAGGTCGTGTCACCATCCCATAATGATTTCAAAATGTCCTTTGGATATCGCGGACAAGGGTATATTGGTTTCGTTAGTCGATTCTCAAAAAAAAAGTTCGGAATTTTTTCGTTTTTGCCGAGTAGGCACAATTTTTTGCGACGTTTTTTTGCTTACCACGCCCACATTCCTTTATCGATCTTGTCGTGGGTAACATCGTTTTGTTCAGCGCGGGCCAAGGAATCGCATATTTCCTATTCACGACATTCCGATGAAAAATGTGCGAGCTAGCCGAGATGGGAACGGTTGCTAGCTCGCCACGCGCACGCCGTTCAAAATCTACAACTTCTAATTCCAACATTTTGTCCAGAGTAGCTGGCCGTTGGTGCCCGAAAAGTTACGAGACGATTGATGAAAATTCCAACGACGAGTTTTCGTTTGTATCTGGTGCTAAAGGTGCTTTTTTGAGAAAATTCCAGATGGCGGCCTTTTCCCAAGGTCAAAGGTCAACGACACTTCTGGGGTGTTTGTAGACTGGAGCTGGCAGCAAGTGTGTGCAATTGCGTGAAAATCCTTCAAACAAAAGTGTCTTTTCCCCATATCGTGGGAAAACACGAAAATCGCCAATTCTCAGAGTTCGCCACAAAATGGCCGCCAAGCCGTAGGTCGTGTGGCCGTCCCGTAATGATTTCAAAACATCTTTGGGATATCCCCGACACGTGTGTCTTGGTTTCGCGACTGTATTTTGAAGTACATTTTGTTCGGCCCCATACGCGATTTTCGGCCCATTCATTTTTTTGACGGGATCGCTGGCCGTGATGTCATCGTCTTCGGGGGGGTGACGTTGACTTTGTGGAAAATTCATTTGCAATTTATCCCAGGTGTGTGCACATTTTGGTGACTTTTCGAGCATGCGGCGGGGGTCAAATTCTCGCTGAAAGGCGGCGAAGTCGTCGTTCCAACTGCGAAAACAATATGGTCCTTGCAGTCAGTGACTGCTGCTGCGGGCCATAAATATTATGGAACCCCTGTTCACCTCAACACCACCTCTGCATATATATTTATTTCCATTAATCTCTTCTGGTCTTCCAGACTCCTTAGACATTTTCTCCAATGATCACAGAGTTTATTGATGCTTGAAAAAACCCAAAAGTCCTGGAAACGTATAAAAGGCTCCTTGTTGTGTTTGTGTCTCTGCAGTTCTCCCCCAGCATTGGATGACTGAAGAGGAAGATCTCTGCAACCAGCAGAGGAACTTCAGAGTGGAACAGGAGGAACCAGAACCTCCACAGATTCAAGAGGAACAGGAGGAACCAGAACCTCCACAGATTCAAGAGGAACAGGAGGAACCAGAACTTCCACAGATTAAAGAGGAACAGGAGGAACCAGAACCTCCACAGGTTCAAGAAGAACAGGATGAACCAGAACCTCCACAGATTCAAGAGGAACAGGAGGAACCAGAACTTTCACAGATTAAAGAGGAACCAGAACCTCCACAGATTAAAGAGGAACAGGAGGAACCAGAACCTTCACAGATTAAAGAGGAACCAGAGGAACTCTGCATCAGTCTGGATGAAGATCAGCTTGATCTGAAGCAGGAGACTGATACCATGATGGAGATTCCTACTTATGAGGAAGATGAGAACAGTGAAGCAGATCTAAACAATCAGCAGAGCTTTAATGTAACTGATAGTCAGGATGAAGAAGGAAACCAACATGAAGAATCAACATCAACTACAGATGAAGAGACAGAATCAACATCAACTACAGATGGAGAGACAGACCCACAGAACAGAGATCAGAGGAAGAGGAGGGACAGAAGTCATGTCCAAAGTGTGGACAGCTCTCACATGTCAGCAGGTCAGTGTGACTCTGATCTTCATCTCCACACTATCGGTATGTTCACTTCAACAACGGTTCTATCTTGAGCTTCAAGCTCTCCAAACATGCAGTCCATCAACAGCGTGTCCTGGAAGAGTCTCTTCTGTCCCTTCCAGTTGAAAAGACAGAAGACATTGTTGGTCAGTGCAGCCCACAACATTCTTCAAATCAGATGATCTTAGTTAGTCCCTCCAGCTAACGACAAACAGGAAACCTTAACAGATCAAAGAGAAAATTGTTAGCAGATAAAAAAGTCCAATCTGTTTAGTCGTCTGTGGTTCTAAGTTTGTAGTTCAGTTCTTTTCAGCAGATTTCTCTGTCAAACCCAAAATCCATCTAAACCTCTTTGATGTCTCCATGTCTCCAATTCCAGACATTCAGACAGATTCTATTTCCAAAACTACATTTCAAGCTAAAACCCAAAGACAGGGTCCTGCTCATGGATCTGCAGACAGAAAAGATTCAAACCTGAACACATCAGTGAAAAACTGCTTAGTGTCAGAATTGTTCTCCATCTTTTCTGGACTGATTCTTCCTCCAGTGCAGCTTCATCTTCATCAAACTGCTCCTCATTGGTGGGTGGAAACACAACAGGGAGGTTTTTCTGTGTCCAGTTCAGCTCCATGAATGTTCAGGCTGTTTGTCAGTGATTTCAGTTTAGAAAAACTGCATCTCTGCTGAGATTTGCTTCACTTCCAGAAGAACCTCAGCAGCATCAGGATCATTTTGTTGATGGTTTGTCTGTGGAATGACATTTCATACTCATAGCTTCAGTGGAGATCAAGAGTCTGGAACCTTTAACACTAAAAGAACCATTTGATCCAGTTTCTTCCAGACCAAAACCCAACAAGAACCACAAAGTTCCACTTCACTGTTTAACAAAATACTTTTTATTTCTGTTTTTCTGGCTTCATTTATTGAATGTAGCTTTTAAAAATGTAAAAAAATGAATTATGACAGTGTTATTAGAACTGTCATAAGATGAATTCATTGTGTGATTAATCAATCATTACCTGTTATTAAGTAATTTAATGAATCTATTTTAATATAACCCTAATAATTGCTGTAAAAAGCCTGATTTTGAGGTATTTTTATTGAAATCTGTGACATTTTGGTGAAGAAAAAGATCAAGTTACAACTAAAGCGGCTTTTTAAAATTGTTCTTATCATATCAGACTCCTACGACGGAGTTTTAGGGCCACGGTGAGGAAAAAAAATTCTGGCCAACATGACGAGATTAAAGTCGTCATCTCGACACAAAAAAAATGGCGAGAAAAAACTCGACACAAAGTTTCGAGAAAAAACTCGTCGCGAAAGCAGTGAAGCTGAGTCTTTCAGGAGTATTCAATGTTATGGCTAATGTTAGTGAGCTAGTGGCTTATTTAAGAGTTTACGACAGAGTTTTATGGCCACAAAAAAAAAAAAATTTATTAGGAGATAAAAACTCGTAAATTTACGGGACAAAATTCATAGATTAACAAGGAGAAAACACTGAAGTTGTCTGTTTATCGGAGCCTAGCTTGAAGATGAAATATGTGGAGCCTTTTGTGAAGCTTTATTTCCGGATTATAGGTTTAAAACAAAGAGATTCTGAACGTTTTGGCGACTCAAAATCAGATTATTGTCAGTGGAGCCGTCTTTCCGGGGTTCGGTGTCAGTAAAGCGGACTTTCATATGTAAAATAAGGAGCTCAGAGACACGTTTGGGTGTAGAGGATCGCTGGAGCCTTTATTCTCCTTTTCATTCACATAACCTGAAGTTCATCCGTCACATTACGTCATGAACCTGTCATCAGAACACCAATGCGGAAGTAAACAGTGTTACATACACCCACTGCTGCAGACGAAGCCTCCCGTCTGATCATTAAAAACAAAGATGAATGAAAATAGTCTGTTATATTAGCATTACAACGTTGAAAAAGGCAAAAAGTGCTGCTCCTCAGATGGAAGCGTCACACAAACGTAGAGATCTTGTCTTTGGTGGACGAAGAAAGGATTCAAGTGGACAGCTGCGGGGACACCCGATGGCTTCATCAGGCTGCAGAGATCCTGCAAACCAACCATCAATAAATAAAACTTTAGTGAATCGTAAATCAATCAAATGAGCCTCCAGACATTTGGAACATTATCAATAAACTTTCAGCTCACCTGTTCAACTACGTTTAGTCGGTCTGCTCTGCTGCTGCACGGTGTTCACCTGCTGCTCTGCATGACGCTCACTTCCACAATAATCTCGTAAATTTACGAGTTTTTTTCTCTCGCGCGCAACATTGCGACTTTAATCTCGAAACTTTATTTCGACTTTTATCTCGACAAGACGAGTTTTTTCTCGAAACTTTGTGTCGAGATTAAAGTCGACATGACGACTTTAATCTGGTCACATTGGCCAGAATTTTTTTTCCTCACCGTGGCCCTAAAACTCCGTCGTAGACTCCCAACCTCTACGTTTATTATTTTTTTAACCTCTATAAACTGTTGCCAGTGAGATGACAGGCGCAGAGATGAGGGCCCATCTGTGGATGAAACGTGAGCGAGTGCACACGAGTGTTGCACATGTTTATGACTGCACAGACTTCTTTGGTCATGTCAGTCATTTAGCATCTAATGAATGAAATGATTGAGATTTCACTCCGGTGTTTTTGGTTCATTGACGTGTCTTGCAGTTGAGAAAACGGATTCAGGTCTTTCTATTTCATTCCAGAAACCAAGCAAATGAGCTATTTATCTGAGGGCTACATGCTATGTATCCCATCATGCATCACACTTGTCCCATAATGCAAGTCAGGTCCATAAATATTGAGACAGAGACTCATTGTCAGCATTTTTGGATTTGAATCGAAGATGTGTTCCTCCACGGCTAATGTTTTTAGCACGTATTAGATTAGATTAGATTAGATTAGATTAGATTAGATTAGATTAGATTAGATTAGATTCAACTTTATTGTCACTGCACATGTAGGTACAAGACAATGAAATGCAGTTGGCATCTAACCAGAAGTGCAATAAGCAGTAAGTACAGAATAGAGGTCTATAATATGTGCAATAACTATACAGGTAAGTATTATGGACATCATTTACAGATATTAAATACTATAAGCACAATATACAGATTGGTGTACTATGAACATACTATTCAGATGGGCTATGTAAAAGTGTATGAACACTATAGGCAGAACTATGAACATAATTTACAGTATTGCAATGGACAGTAAAGTGCATAGAAAATATTATAATGTGCAGATGGATTATACAGTGTTCCTGGATGAACAGACAGTAGTGCAAGTAATAACAAGTTACTGTTTTTGCTTGTTGTGAATAAATAAATAATTCAGAGTGTTGAAGAGGGGGAGGAGTCTATGGTGGTGTGGGGGTGTTTTAGGGGTGTCAGAGGGAAGAGTACAGCAAGGAGACAGCTTTAGGGAAAAA
The DNA here is from genome assembly GCA_037389245.1 of Oryzias sinensis. NCBI lineage: Eukaryota > Metazoa > Chordata > Actinopteri > Beloniformes > Adrianichthyidae > Oryzias > Oryzias sinensis. The sequence goes on along the minus strand of JAUDJI010000080.1, from coordinate 2,281 downwards.
GCTGTTCCTGAATCTTGTGGTCCTTGTCTGGAGGCTCCTGAATCGCCTCCCAGAGGGGAGGAGGTTAAACAGTCCGTGGTCAGGGTGAGAGGAGTCCTTGAGAATGCTGCGAGCTCGACGTAGACAGCGTTTCCTCTGGATGTCCTCAAGAGCAGGAAGTGGTGTCCCTGTGATGCGCTGGGCAGTTTTCACCACCCTCTGCAGTGCCTTGCGGTCAGCCACTGAGCAGTTCCCATACCATACTGAGATGCAACTCGTTAAGATGCTCTCGATCGCACACCGGTAGAAGTTCACCAGGATGGATGAAGACAGCTGGTTCTTCTTCAGTGTCCTGAGGAAGAAAAGGCGCTGGTGAGCCTTCTTGACCAGGCTGGAGGTGTTTGTGGCCCAGGACAGTTCCTCCCAGATGGTGGTTCCCAGGAACTTGAAGCTGGAAACACGTTCAACAACCATCCCGTTAATGTGGATGGGGTCATGAGTGCTTCCATTCTTCTTCCTGAAGTCCACAATGAGCTCCTTGGTCTTATCGGTGTTAAGGAGCAGGTTATTATCAGCGCACCATGTGGCCAGCCTAATGCTAACCCTGCTTGCAGCCACGAAAGAAGCACTGGCCGCACGGATTTAAAAATTATGAGCGAGCAGGCCCTTAATAATAATAATCATAATAGTAATAAAAGCACATTTAGAAGATCGTCTCCTGCAGCTTCCTGCTGATTTTGCTGTTCCAGGACAGCTACAGCCCCATGAACAACGCTAACAGATTTCACCATGCTAAACTTTTGGCGTTTGCTGGTTGGACTAACACACACTGACATCATCCCCCCTCATCCCCCCTTGAAATGCTAACTGGAATTGAGTTTTGCAACACTATTCGCAGGGTGGATGTGAAAACATAAATCCCCTCTTTGCCTTTTGGTTTTATTTATAACACAGAATAAGCGTTTTTTAAGTTGAAAATGAAAAAGTATTTTGAAAGATTGGTTTTTCAATTTAAGTTTGAGTCATTTGATGCAGTCACATTGTGAAAATGAAAAAGCATTTCTGTTAATCCATTATAATTTTCTAATTAGACATTTCTAACTGAATTTTGCTACACATTAACTAAAGAACTTTTTGAAAATGAAATTTCAAATCTACAGAGCCAGTGTCCTGACATTAAAAAACTAAAATACATCTCGTTCCCACAGATTAATATCTTGTTCCCACAAGATAATATTCCATTCCTTCGAAATACTATTTCGTTCCCTCGAAATAATGAATTGGTGTGAATGGAATATTTATTCACGTCATAAGTCATTCATAAACATAAATATGCTCTCCGTCCGGCAGCAAAAGCCGCTTTCAGCGGTAACTTCCATGTCTCTGTGACCCACATTCATTCAAGAAAGGAAAAAGAAAAACAAGAATGATCAATTTATTATTGAATATAAGAAAAAATATCATAAGATTTCTGATACCTTGGCTTGCTGTTTCGCCATATGATTCACCGGACATAGCTTCTAGCTCCACCGTGGAGCTCTTTTGCTTGTCATGCCGGCATTCGGGCTGCTGGCTGGCCAGTAGACAGACAGCCAGCTGATATTGTAGTTGAGGGTCAAATAGGAATAATAATACTCAGGACTTGTTTTTTATTAACATACTCTTTAGTACGGTGGCCGAGAACCGCCATTGCAGCAACAACAAAAGAAGTGCTGCAAAAAAAAAAAAAGTTCGGAAAACGTAAAAAAATACAACTGCAAAAACAAAAAATTACCTGCAATTACCAAAAAACCGCTGCAAAAAACCGCCATCTCAGCCTTCACAAAAATAAGTACTGCAAGCAAAAAAAAGCGATCATATCCAAAAAAGTTGCCTCAACATCAGAAACACTGCAGACATTAAAAACTTCTAACGGAAGTGAATCTTGAAAACACCAATGACGTCACGACTGATCGGAGATCAGTTTGCAGATTTATACACCAGAGGTGCATTGGTCTTTGCTATATTCACTGCTGCGACAAGGAGGAAAACAGGAGTACGAATCAGAAAACGGACGAGAGAGTGAGGTAAGTGAAAATATTAGTTTCCATTGTTACTATGTGTACTTTTGATGTTACTCATTAGGCCAGGTAGCCTCAGGTTTTATGTCGGTTTATTGTTAGCTTCGGCTAACGCTAACGCTAGTATACAGGAAGATCACTAATCATTCTGCGTTCACGCCAAACGCGATTCACGGGGCAAATTTGCGTTTGCCGCCTGTCCTTTGCCGCGCGGCGAAGTCTCTGTTCAAAAATGTGTTTCT